>ATSW01110219.1:0-13448 GCA_000444245.1 Botryllus schlosseri
CGGGTCTTTAACTCCGTCACAGCTCCCTTGTGGTAACTCTCTTGCGGATTGCAAAGGGAACTGGTGGCTAAAAAAAAAACGATTGTTCCAGGATTTCACGTGGGATAAACCCCCTATTCTACGCTGTACAGTATCAATAATTACTAACGTTGTCACCTAATTATAGTCAGTAAGGCTTTACTTTGGTGGAATGCAGGCGTTATCGGAACATTTCCTCCTTCTGGAGGCTCTCAATTTGTTTTTTTCAAGATACTATCGGCATTTTGGCTCCAGTAAAGTAAACAGCAGAAATGGCGTGATTATGCTACTTTAGCAATACGGACGGCAGCAATGACGATTACTTCAGAATCACGCGACTACGATTACACCGAAATCGTGAAGCAGTCGACTATGATCGATTACAATTACATGGAATAGTAATCACGATTACTCGCGCTTACATTGACTTTACCTAATATCATTATTGTTGCTGGCGACATCGATAAAAATCCATTGCCAAATTTTATAGCTGACGATTCTTACCCCGACAATTTTTTTATTCTAGCCATAAATCCACGCTAAAATGGTGCATAAGCGGGTAGCTGAGGCGGGATATTAAGTAAAGAATCATGGCAATCGATTGTTTTAAGTAGGGCCACGTGAGAATATGATAAAAGGAACATAAAATTATGCCATAAAGGAGTAGTTTTTCTCGTATTCGGAGATGTAAGCCTATTACCTACAATCGAATTTGTATACAGATATTACCGGCTGCCGTTCTGGTTATGATTTATACCAGAAGCCTTTGGTTCTATATATGGTCATGATCACTACAGCACTACATACCCACAGTAAGGAGTGATACGTCAATGACGTGAAACCTTCAATGATTTAATTATTGGTATTTTCCATCGATGTTTATTGTTCAATGTTCATGAATGACTAGATTTTAAACATTTTTATTAGCAAAATCAAGCAATTTGCATATTTATTTCCAATCAAGACGTGGAAAGCTTTGGCGTTGTTTGCAATTTGAATATTTAATTATGAATGTCCCTTCCACGACTGCATTGTCATACAGGCGTCACCCTATCTGTTATTTTTTTGATCAATCAAGGTATCGTTCAATCCAAGATTTCGAAGCGGTGCATCGAATTCGCGAGCGATAACAGTCGCTGGCGCGACAGTAACTAAAATTTCAGGATTTTGGAAGAGGGCGTCGGAGCCTCTGTCCCTTAATATGTCAGTCTTGGCCTCCCAAAGACAAGTTTGTACTGCCACGAGAACAATTATTTGGCCGTGATGACAATTTACTTACAGAAGTCACTGCAATATATAGTTAAATGGAGTACAACAATCAGAGTTAGCAAAGAGCCATATCTTATACCCGAAAGAGCCATATATGGCTCGCCAGCCGTAGAATCCCGACCGTTGCGCTATAAGATAATAGAAAAACATTGCTCTATTTGGAGCAGTGTTGGATAAAGTCTCTACTAGAGTCACAAGTCATGTTGAGTCATTTTACATTATGACGCAATTAAAGTAAGGTCACTCGATTTCCAACGGTGATTCGAGTCAAGCCAAGTGGAATCTAGTCACAAAATGATATCAAATACGAAGTGAGAGGCAAGACGGTAGTCATTGCATTTTGCACGATGGCTGCGGTAAAAGGTCGTTATTACTTTTGCATCGAGTAACAGATATCGAGGTAATTATACCTTCAATGGAGCATGGTATGACTCACATACACGCAGAATTGCTCAATTATGCCGGTAACTCACAATCAATTATATGATAGAATATGAAACCTCGGAAAGTTTAAAACAAATTGCAATGATGCGCTATATAATTTACTTGAACCCCATACGATACGATTCAAAACTACAACAATTGTTGTCGAGTAATTTATATATATAAACTACATGTTGTAATCTGGCTATTGCGTTGCCGTAGGCTACTGTAGCTTTATTAAAGTAAAGGTAACCAATGTGACTAGCAACATAGAACACCACCGACGGCAGAACAGAACAGGAATGACAAAGCGGCAATGTACTGTGCCTAATGTGCATCAGAACTAATCCCATGAAAGTAATTACTGCCTAATTGCGTATCACGGCATTATCAGTCCGATTTAAATCATGCAAGAGGTGTGTTCATGTCAGCACTGGGCGTTTCTTCCAGAGCATCAATACACAGCTATATAGATTGTTACTAGTCTACCAGAGTGTAATTTCTAACCACTTCGTTTATGGTCAATTGTTTTGTGACATACCGACAGAGGCTCAGTAAGACCAGGCTGCTCAATTGTTGAATGATTGGATGATCACGCAGCTCATCACATCGTCTCGAGAGCATGTTGCAATTCCGAAAATAACATCATTTTGTGCCTTGCCAAAAGTATGCAGCACTAATACCGTGACACTATATATTTGAATACTTTCCATTCGATTAATTCTACTCGGAGTAGTTTTGCAATATCTTGGAAATTTATTCTTCTACTTAAGTAGAAGTCTTGGCCACTTTGACCACGTCTGGTGGCGGGTCATGCGAACGATCAAGATATGCACATTAGAATAGAAAAAAGAGTTAATACTACAGTAACCAAGAAATAATACCTCTTACTCTGGCTTTCTGCTATTTGACGTGTCTCATGGTTGTCGGATAGAGTTGCACTTTCATCGCGCTAGGTTTGTTTGTTTTAATGCTCTTGAACACTTTCGTCCTGTCAGCATCATTACGGGTGAGTTCTGTTTGATGCTCCATGACATCTTCGTGGCATCCTCGCGTTTGTGCACTAGATTCGTCTCCAGACTCTCCCCCGCCAGATGGAATTGCAGCCGTGTTCGGAGTTGTAGTCGAAATCGGGTGGAAGTACATTGAAGTCGATGTAATCAGTAACGAGACGTGAACGATGGGACGACGAGTGTGGTGTCTTTGGGTGCATTGGTCGGTCAAACCCACTCAATTGGNTAGTGGGAGTGTAGCAAATGTTCGTGATGTTATNCCGGAAGTGCCATTCTACACCGGAAGCTTTCCAGAGTGGTGCCTCCATNTTTTATAGTGTAGCTTCAAGGCTATTGCCATGCAAGTTTTCCTACACTTGGNTCGATTTGCTTCACAGTGTTGAACTTGAACTTCTCTTTTCCACACTCTTCCACNTGCACACCCAGGGCTTGACGACGTTGATTGAAGCAGTGGTTGCAGCTTGATCGAAATAAGCAGCGACCTTTACAGGTCCAGCATAANTAANTANTTNNTNAAATAATTAATTAATTAACCTTAATACAACCAAATACTCCAATNAANTATCGATCAATTATGAACACAAAAATAGGGCGCTTCTATAAACATCGTATTGTACAGGTCTAGCAAAATACGAGTAAAAGCTAGGCCTATAAATATGTCATGCATGATTGATAACTTTTCAATACTCCAAGGTTGGTTTACACATATAAATGTGAAGGCCTTTCCTGCCTCGACACACAAGCATATGCAATATACAAGAAACATGCCAATAGATGCCACAAAAAAGAACACTCAGAGTTCAAGTTGACCAACTTGCAGACCATCGTGTATTATAAGAGTTCTCCAGTCTTCCAGCTGCAGCTATCGAACCGAAATCAGTCCAGAAACCGACCCCTTGTTTGAGTACTTTACACCATCAAGTACCTTCGTGTCGATTCGGGGATCGGGCATTCCAATAGAACGCGGGGTTTGTTGAGGGTTCGTCGTAGGTAGAGATTCCGAATGCAATATCTCTATGCTCTTGGCTATTTTCATCTTTAGTTCATCGACTTCATGGAGCTATTCCAGTACATTTCGTTGGGCTTCTCCATTTCTGTATACTTTGCAACTTCGGCTAGCAGTCGATCCTATTTTATCGCACTGCTTCATTTCTGTATACTTTGCAACTGTGGCAAGCAGTCGATCCAATCATTATAAGGCTAAGAGCTTTCAGAGGGACATGCGAACATCACCATTCAACGCCAAAAGACTTTATAACCTCCCGCAATAAATCGTCAATGTCCTGTTTTGTGGATATAGTCTGAGACTGGATGCTTCGTGTTGGGCTGTTTCGGGAGTGCTGGCTGCTGGTGGCCTTACATTGATAGAGCCGCAAATTAGCCAAAACTAGAGGACACATTCATGCTGTCTACATTGGCATCCATTGGATATTACAATCGAATGTACAATTCATGTGGGCATCATACATGGCATGGATATGCAATATGCATACACACATATATTATATATACTCCAGCTCACTGCAAAATTTCACATACATGAAAAAATGGTGGCGCCATTTTAGGTAAAGCAACCTGATGGTATAGCTAACTACTAACATGCATACGGAAATTCCAGATAAGCACAAAGTGCCATCAAGAAACGGCTAAATCTACAAAGCATATTCGACTTTTCGTTCATTAACAAATTGCGACATTGTTGTTAACTCAACACGATAGTGAGTATCGGCAATTATAGAGTTCGAACACGTCTGTTGATTTAGCGTTGACGCAATCGATCTCATGAAACGAAAGCGTGAACCCTGGGACTCAATTTTCGACACATCAATTTCGCAAAAACTGATGTGTGTACTTTTCTATTGTATTTAAGAATTTTTATTTTAATTTTATTTAGGGTGATTATATCTGTTGCTTACGCAACGGCAATTTATCTTACTAATGGCTCATTATGGGCAGCCTATTTTGTCGGGATTTTGTCAGGTACTAGTTTTNTTCATAATCTGACACTATAATACCTTACCTTAACAATTTGGAGGGGCAATGTAGGCATTCTCTGAAATATAAGATTTNCAGTGCCTAGATGAGAGTTTAAATTTACGACCTTTNACTCTGTATTGATACAATCCATGAAGTGCGGATTTGCNCATTTGAAACTCAGTGACAATGCGGCTCGTTTNGGANAGGTACGAACTTATACTGGCGTTTCTACGCTAAGACGTAGAATCCATAACAATGAATACACGAACACAATATGGTAGCACAAATTGGACACATTTGCGTGACAGAATATCCACAAATTATATTATATATCCAAGTGATTGTGACTCGTAAGCGTATTGCATTTATCCTCAGCGCATTAATGTACTAACATTAGCATTATCATACATTCGTGCCACGCTGACTAGTTCGTCTAAAGAGCACTCCATTCATCAGCCTAATTTTTAGTTTTTGTTGGCATGATAGAATGAGTACAGCTGTTACCAGTGTTACCTAGTGTAATTTGACAGAATATCTCGATCTTATCAGGAACTGTATCAATATTAGGCAACTATGTCGACTCTACTCGGAAATACATATTAGACTAGTGAGTCCTGTATAGTAGGGGCTAGTGGCAGCGAATCGTGTATGTCTATTGTCATATGTATATATTCGCAGAAAATATCACAGGTCACTCGTGGCTGCATACGATTTGAAACGAGTAGTTCAAATACGTAGCCAATGACCCATTATGCGATCACACATAACGTAATGCCAATTTTGCATTATAAGGATTATTAAGATCAAGATTTCACAGATCCATTAACGCTTCATTAGACTTGAATCTGCAAAATTGTTTCTAGATTCAGATTCAACCACTCTGACCATAGTGTCCAGGCTTACTGCCAATTCAAAAACAAAATCTTTCAAAGTCGGTCTTGAACGAAAGTTACTGATGCATGATTTTGTATATTCAAGTTCTAATCAGGTCATGGCCCCTGAACCCTTTCACAATCACTCTCAAAAAGCTGCATGGTTATACTTGGTTATCGTAGATATAAAAAAATCATATAAAGGCCAGAGTCCTCTAGGCTTCGACACCAAGAACACATGTTGTTCATGCATTCTCATTTTTCCAGATATTTCCAACAGCTGCTAATTCCTCGTGAGCCATAGAGCAGGTCAAGTTTAGCGGTCTGATTGAGAACTGCACAATCGGTGCCCTTTCAACAAGTAAGGCTCCTATTCTTTAATACCAGCAACCTTTCAACAATAATTTGGTATATGTTAGTTGTATTTACTCCTATATTTACAACTCCTATCATAAGAGTGACAAGTGCAAGGCATACTTGACTTGGGTTTAGATGCCTTGTTTTCCCGATGATATGTTGGTTAGAGTCTTGGCCAATTTTCTCTTCCCACTATGTTATATGGCCTCAACTAATCTTAATGGTGCCATAATTTTGATGGATAGCGCCAGGGTTGTAACCAAGTCACAAGGCACCGAGTCACAAGTCAATCTCAATTTTATAGTTTTGACTCGAGTCAAGTCGAGTCACTTTCAATTCACAACCGAGTCAAGTCTGAGTCCAAGTCACCGAGCAGAGGTTCGAGTCCGAGTTATGGTATTATGACTCGAGTCGAGTCCTAGTCATTATGTGGCTTGTTAAATCCACTTTTTATAACTCTGTTTGGTGATATCGAATGGTTCGCGAATTATATTTACCTTCAATATCTAGTTAGAGCTTGTTGATTTACCGTCATTATTTATTGCAGATAGTAAAAGATTTCTACTTGCCGCGGAAACACAGAGGTCAACACTCAAAGTGGATTTTACAAAATACAATGCCTAAGACTCGTCACTTCGCCATTTTTTTCGCAACACCAATTTCTACCATCCTTTCCAATTAGCGAGATTGGGACTTCTGTGCGGTATTTCAGACTGTTTCAAAATCCGTCGTTGTCACTGTTATATTGCAAATGAGTTGTTATATACATAAAGTTAATATGATTCCAAAGTGACTTATGATTGTTATATACATAAAGTTAATATGATTCCAAAGTGACTTATGATTGTTATATACATAAAGTTATTCATATGATGCCGTAGGTTGTGATCATAGTTAGACTTGGACGATTTCAACATCGAGGGACATCAATGATTTTTGTATTAAAGAGCTGTTTCTATTCTGATTACAACTCGGGTTGTAATGTACTGTCAAGTCAATTACTTGGCAATGTCGAGTGAAGCACAAACCAATTGGAAATTAGGATTGTAATTCCATTGGAAAGTTCAAATTACTGGCTCTCTCGGGNCTTAATCATTTGATGGTATNTTAAATCATTATAACNCATGTTNTTTGGTTCTGGGTAACTCNTTGTCAGGTCCTTATGAACCCTAATTCAATTTTTAGTCATAACTTCTTAAATGAACCTNCTGGCAGGGCCAGATATGACAACGCACTAGACACATTATACCAGGCCACAGTCCATATACTTACCAGCACCATAATTATCTATTCTCTATATACTTAGGCGGACCTTAATTATCTATTCTCTAGAACCAAACTATTTCGTGAAGACAGGCGATGTCAACCCAATAGAAACTCCAGTTCAAACTTACATATGTTACCGGAAGGAAGGTCATAAAGTTAATATTGATCAGAATCAATAAGTGGATTTTAGTATTCGGGTGCTGCTAGTTATGAGTGTCAAGGATGGCTACTTTNACCACCTATGCTTGCAATCTTTTCAGTAATTGTGACGTTNTTACAATCCATAATGCCGTACAATATTACAATCCCTATTGCTGTGCAATATGTGACGAACCGCGAGTGGAATACCAAACCCGAGTCGCGCGGTAGAGNCAGAGAGCTGTTTCCAAACTGGATCGCAATTTACAAGCCANGGTCGAAATTGTATAATTCAATCAGCACCGAAAGAGCTATATAAAGGGACTTTCAAGTTAGACATTGTATAAACATTGCATGCTTGTGCGCTTTNAACNTTTATAGTATTCTTATGCACACAAAATTGGCTTATTTCTCNTCTTCTTTACGACAAACCGGTTTCAGGAGTATTGCGTAGCCTTATTTATCTAGACTCACTTACCCCTGCCTANTAACTCTTCGGAATAAACACTTGCCATTTCCCAAAAGCCGAAAAATATTAATTAAATCACCAAAACATGNAAGTATAGGTTGCCTGCTAATACAAACTGACAATAGCCTATGCAACTTGATCATACAAACTACTTATTTTATTACGTCATGCTAACCATCGTATTTCTCAAATCACCATACACGAAATTTGTACCTGTAACTGGTGAAAGCCCATATTTCATTTGTTCGGTTATGCAGGTTGAACTACGCAAACGATGTANCCGTCTCANGTAGAGGCTTGTTTTTTGAGGAGATGGCCGTCTGTTCGTGGTGATTGCTCTTGGTTGGTTGGTTGCTTATTCATCCTCGTAAACCTCTGGATGCGGGTCCGAGATGATGCGTAGTTTGGTTCAGAGATCCATCTGTGCACTNCACCTGCTAATTTATCTCAACAAAAGCTTGTTAGATTGTGAGTAGTTTATGGGTTTTGTCAGGTTAGATTCCTATAGTTTCCTCAATTTATAATGAGGACGGATACATCACATTGCAATTTAGTTTCTTGTTTTAGCAAGCTCGGCTCGAGGCTAAACCTTTGTTAGACAATATTTTGCAACCCCAATATTTGGATTATTCAAATTACCGTACATGGAATTACTGTGAATAAAGGATATATTGTGATTGAAACGCGGACGAGCTTGTATAGTCAATGGGTAAGTTAATGACTATAACTATGTTTCGTTAGTCTACCGGCGTCTATCGTTCACACAAACCAATTATCATTATGCATTTTCAAATAAATTTGAAGTATACTTGCATACTCAGAATTGTCAGGCACTGTAAGCAATTGTACGCCTGTACGGCCTAGGGAATCTGCGTTATTATACAGTATGATTCGTGACCCGTGTTTTATTTTCGCGTATTATTTAAAGATAGATTATTCATACGCACGAGGGAGTTCTGTCATCCACACACGTTGAATTGTTAAATTTGTAACTAACGATATAAGGTCACTCTGTAATCACCAATCAAAATATAGGACGTATCTACAGACGCTTTAAATCTACCGTTATTGTTTACAAATGATACTAATGTCGTACTCGTATGAATGATTTTCGCTCTATAGATTTCAAATCGGAGAGCCTTTCAATTAAATCGCCCGAGGGGATAGTCGCAAGATGATAATTACACTCACGACCGGATCTCGGATAGTGTACAATTGGAATCCCAAATTCATTCACAAATATCCCGGCACGATTCCTCATATCTCGATATATATTGTCCTGAACTCAAACGGAGTAACATCAATTCATTTGCTGCCATAAAATATACTATATTTAATGACTACCAGTGGCGTTGGTCGGCAGCTATTTGTATAAACGCTATGCCAGCGTTAACCGGAAATACACAATGAGTAACATTTGCTTTTAGCTGTTGTTTCGACACAAGCACAATAATATGGCTATGTATTCTTCGTGGAAATAATTTATAAATGTTCACTACCAAAGGGAATCAAAATATATTACCTCATGTTATGGGTATTCATTCATGCCGGTTATACTTAGCAGTTTGATAGTCTGTGTAAATGCCATTTTCAGTTTTCAAATGCAACCCTGCCCGGGGTAAACACAACTGGCATTCGAATATTCAACGATAAACAAACTGACATTAACTGGTCAACGCTCTTCATAAAAACAAAATACCTGTCTAGGACGAAAAAATCCAAATATGTGTTTTTGTTGTCAAGCTCAAGACGCGTTAGTCATGCCAACGATGACACCCCTGCATACGGTTTATTGTGAATGCGATCGTGCAGGCCAGCGATAATGCCGCACGCACCAAGCCAACCCAACACAGATCCAATTGTGGAGGCCAGCGATGACGCAGTGCACATGGCCCACTTCGGATGCGACTCCTTAAACCAGCGGAGACGCGTTAATTCAATCCAGTGGCGATTATTTTACGCAAGACAATCCATAACTTCAATTTCTGGATCATCACAGTGGAAGTTCGCGTCACGTTACATTGCACACAGACAGATTCCGCTAATTGACGACACGCTTCTCGATAATTGACCATGACCATGCGCTACACTAATGCGATTTAGTTCAATTTCGTCATAATTACTTTCCAGCCACGACTACAATCTATAGGGTAGGGGTCCCCAGTTCAGAATGGCTTTTCAGGCTTGGAGAGGCTGAAGGCCGCACGATTTCAATATCGAGTTACAATATACGATGTAGTTTTACAGCCAAGCTTAGACAATACTACGCCGTAGGCTACAACACGATGATCTTCTCAGCAAGAGCAACGAGAATAGATGCCTCAAAATGAATTGAGCGTTTCAATTTCGGTAATAGTGGATCATTGCCATCAAGGCAACATATGGTCATTCCTATTAACAACTTATTTCATCACAAATGACATTTCTCTTGCCAAAGTATTTTCAGCTGTCGAAAAATAGTGATATTAGACACCAGAGCATGACTTTTTAGAGCACTAACCTTTATGACGATTTAAGTTGCCTAAAACACAATTTTCACCATTGAATAATGTACAAAGATTACGGTAATCAATCAAAAAAGTTCAAGGTCTGTTACGTGCGAGTTTTTGCCAGTTACTCAGTTTGCTAAGCAAATTTATATTACATACTAATGCAGGTTTACCTTCATATCGAGATAATGACAAGTCCGAATTATTCAAAACTATAATGGACAAGGCGAATTATTCTTGAACCCTGACTGTATTACAAAATGATCCATAATTCAGGCTACATTGGCTCACCTAATGTAAGTATATTGTGCACCAGATATACGGCCGTCTTTAAGATAATGTCGACTTTTTTTTAATTTTCTATCTTAATAATTTCACATAATTTATGAGTCAGACGAAACTTTCGCCGCCGAAACATAAAGATATTTTATGCCACTGTGGCGTCGATAATAATTCTACAGGTGATTGCATGAGCAATATTTCCTTTTACATACGTAGGCTTCAGTCTCAAACTTAACATTATTATGGACCAATTTCATTTCTTTTACCAATATCCCTGACTCAATCTGACGGCGCATGATAGAGTCAGAGTGTTGCTTACCGTAATGTAATCACGAAGCGGTGTGTACCTTGTTCTTACCTTCGAGCCAGTCCAAAGACTGACTTTCAAGTCCCCAGACCCCAGAATTTATACCGTTTTTTTGTCGAAACCGATTAAGTTGTTTTGTAACCAATTAAGTTGTTATTTGGCCCCTCAGTATCGGTTCACAAGCTAAATCTGGGATCTACTTCCATCTAAATTGTCCTATATGTTCCTTAATTGCTGTGGTTTTACGTCAGCGGTACCTTTCCAGGTCCTCAAAAGCTTTATTTCTTCCTGTTAATTTAATTTTGCTAAATCATCGTGGTTTGCGAATTTTGTCCATCCCAAAGTTTGTCACAAACATGTTTTCTTGTCTTTTACCTTTACAAATCCCAGTATTTAAGTTTGCCTACCTTTCGAGGTTATAGCAATTGTGTTTGGAATTGGTATTATTTTGGCGGACTATATCATAAGTTTGACACATATCGAGGCGTCGTAACGACACTGTAGGGAACGTGATACTAAGCAAGACAAGGTTCTCTCACTGACACAATGCGCCAGGCCTTCATATTCAATTCCCGAACACAGACCGGATATTATTACCATCATAGGCCTCCGGTTATGGGGTGGCGAGATCACACAGTCATCCCGCGACGCCTTTTTAGGTCGTGGCTATCCCATACGATAAGATCAAAATCCTCCCTTCTGTGATTTCAGTTACGACGGTTTTAAGCATTAGGCACTAACATCTGCTCGAGAAATGGACCATAGATACTACATGTGCATCGTCGTCAGCGATTTGATATAGGACGTCTACGGGTGGGCCTGATTTGGTCCACATACCTCGTTCCCTACCCAGTCTCAATTCTGAGTATAGTATATTTTTGCGTTCACATATCATCGTGAGCAAAACTTAGACCCAAGTATGAACAATTTATCTCTGGTGTCAATGTCGAATATGGGTAGTTGAGCACGCCCAGCGCACCCTGAAGTTGCTACCATTTTGGGTTTGCGGCCAATCCTGCAATTTCGTCACACCGGGATATTGCTTATCTCAGCGATTAACGTAGAGCGCGAGGCTGCCACCCATACAATCCTACAACTACACCAGCGAAAAAATACGCTGCGTTGTACCGCGTGATACAAAATGTGCACTCAAACGAGTTCTGCCAACCCCTTTCAGCTATAATGCGATTCGCCAACTTGCAACGGAATATTAGCGTCCGAAGGGTTATTCCAAAAGGATGGAGCTTGGTATTTTAAAAAGGAGGGGCTTGGGCACTTCCCCTGCTAAGCGTCTGTCACCGTCGCATGCAAAAGAATAAAAACAGACGCCTTTAATTTCCGCCATTTTATTGGAAAACACCATCCGTTACTTAATCAGATACATAATTTTGTTGGATATAGCTTACCCGCGGCGGACAAAGTGTCACCACTATTTATTGATGGCCAGCAATACAGCCACAGCTTCTCCTTCCGAGATTTTTATTGTATTGGCGATTATCGTTGCCGCACATACAACCCAGTTCTTAATTTATTATGCAACTTCAACACTAATTAATCTTGTGTCATTTAGAACACAGGCGTGCGTGGATCAACGTGACGGACGAATAATGGTCCTCCACAAGTCTATCACTAGCCACTTGCCCACGCGCTGAAATTGTCACCGCGACTTATGATTGTATACAACAGTTCACGGTTTTAGTCAATTCATAAATTTTCACGTGCTTACGCTCGCGGAGTATTTTGACATGTTACGTTGCTCTCATTTCAAAAACAATCAGGCCGTCTTCCAGCGTTTAGCCTCAGGGCTTTTATTGTTAATTTCAAAATTTACCGCGGCATCTCAAGTACTTTCACCACTAATTATACAGGGTGCCAAGCGCACTTGCTCCGCAAGGGGTCCAGGTAACGAATACCCCCAACTTAATTGGCGCCTCCCAAGTGCCTCGTGTTCCCAACGTACGCTACTACGGATGGCGGGCGTTTACTATACTAGAGCCAAAATTGGCATTGTTCCGATCAATCGTTCGACGCCATTAGCGATTGTCATGGTCATTGTGTTGCCGCGCGCCCGTTGTTCAGAACAATCGACCTTTGATGGCTATTTCGGAGTAGTTTTATTGCCCTGGCGAGATTTCAAAACTGTACACTGTTTACCACTACTTATCTGCTGCATTGGGGTGTACATTGAGTGAATCAGCTTTTCCCGCGTAAACGCGCGAAGCGCGAGAAATTTCTTTACTTCATGACTGAAACGGTCAATCTGATCGGGAATTACATATATTGCTATCAACTTTCATCCTGTCACTGTTCACGTAATATGATTTACCGGTAGAGCTGAGTGAGGTGTGTTTGAAAAGGTATGGGCCCCCTCAATAATAATTAAACATATCTGCTAATTCACGAAATAATTTTGAGCCCCCCTCGAGCTCGGCCCGCCTCAATTGCCGTCGAAAAATTTGGAATTGAATAAAATAGTATTTACGGTGACCGATTCTTTGTTTATTCATTATAGTTGTGCTCACCGTAAATACTATTTTATTCAAATCCAAATTTTTCGACGGCAATAAC
>ATSW01110235.1:0-12653 GCA_000444245.1 Botryllus schlosseri
GCATGTACAAAATAAAGGCACCCGACATCGTCGGCAAACAAATTGATGTTCGTTGTAATATCGTCAGGAAGGTCGTTCATCATTATTGAGAAAAGCAGAGGACTAATAACACTCCCTGCACGATTCCATTCGCAAGTTCATGCACGTCCGATAATGTGTTGCCAATGCGAACTTGGAACGTCCTATGTGCCATGAAAGATTGTAACCAATGGAGAATATTACCTCCAAGACCGAGACGTTGAAGCTTGAGAATGACTCCGTTTCTCCATACCATGTCGTATGCCTTTTCTATATCTAAGAAAACTGCTATGGCATACCGCTTGGTCCAAATGGCTTTATATACATGGTCACGTAACGCGAGAATACAGTCGTTCGTGGACCTATGTCGACGAAACCCACTCTGATGGTGGTTCAACAAATTGTTTTCAGTGAGCCACCATTCTGAACGATTTGCAACCATCCGCTCCATTGTTTTACACATGTTGCTGGTGAGTGAGATAGGACGATAGGAGGATGTCTTGGTTTCATCTTTACCTTGCTTAAGTATGGGCACAACAATTGAATGCTGCCACGATTCGGGACAAGAACCAACTGCCCAAATGTTATTGATGGCTGTTAACATGACCAACTGACTTTCCTCGTCCAGGTGCTGCAGCATCTGATAGCAGATTCTGTCCGCTCCCGGAGAAGTGCTTTTGCGGTTATTTATTGCACGTTTCATTTCTACCATATTGAATGGCGCGTTTACTCCGAGTGTTTGGGTATTATTTTCAACAGGGGGCAATGAAAGATTGGTTTCCATTAAAGTTCGCCGATGTAGGAATTGACAATCTAAATTATTGTTGCTGCTGATTTCAGCAAAACTATTTGCGAGAGAATTGGCCTTGTCCTTGCTGTTAGTCAGATGGTTGTCAAGATGATTGAGTACACGGATCTGGTTCCAGGATCTGCTGCAACCGTTAATCGATCGCACGACACGCCACACTTGGCACAACTTAGAATTATGATCAAGAGAACTACAGAAGTTATCCCAGTAGGATATTTTGGCTGAAAGTATGATCCTTCTAGCGTCTGCTCGCCTTCGTTTAAAGCAGTGTTTCCCAACCTGTGGTACGCGTACCACTAGTGGTACGCGAAGGTCTTCCAGGTGGTACGCGAGTAGTTTCTTATTTTCTTCGACCGAAGGGAGTTATTATTAGTGCAGGTGGGGTTGATTTTGAGGTATTTTGTAGCATCGCCTCCCCGTATTCGACGCTAGCTTGTCAAGCTATTCCCCGGCTGTAAATTTTCCCTTCTACGTGGGAGTGCAAGCAAGGATTTCCATCCCTATACGACCATCAAGTCGAAGAAATGAAACCGACTTGTTGCGCCCATGCATGACTTTCGATGCGCTTTGAGGAAACGTATGTCACGCGTCGACTATAGCCGGCGCAGGGACGGCCAACCCGTGGCCCGCGGGCCAAATGTGGCCCACGAGATAATTCTCGAAATTAGTTATATTATCAAATAATAAATTAATCAGGTAATTTACTGTGAACTTCCAAGGCCAACCTAAAACTTTATTAGTCTGACCCCGAAATTTGGGAGGTTGATGACTTATATACCAGTTCCGACGCACTGGGGTAGCAAGGGGCCAGCAAGATATTTCGTAGATCTCCCTATATGACCATAAAGTAAAATATTTCGTGGTAGATTTATTTGACTTGATATTAGTCTTAGCCCTTCGCGCGATTTATTGTCACTCAATTTGTTGCGTTTTGTAGCCCTTTTTGAATATAAAAGTAATCCCAATCCACTCAATTGACTATGCTGGCAATTGTCAGAAAACGTGCCGTATAACACCCGTCTTCGCGTCTGCACTAGCAGAGATGAAGATGATCGGCGATGAAACTTTTGCACAAAATGATAGACGCATGTTCACACCGAAATCGTAAATATTAATATGTCCGAATAATCCTGTGTTTGCCAAGTGAGCCCAGCAGTGGTATACAGACGTGACCCACAATATATGCAAGTGACATTAGTATTGGCCTAACTCATTCACTAACTATGAAAAGCTTTCGCGCTTCGCGCGGTTACTTCATGAGTGCACTATGCACACTTACTTTTCATGACATCATTGTTATCGATTTTGATGCGTAGTAATATAAGTCTTCTTTTCATCATTACCTAATCCGGTTCGCTCCTATTGGGTGGCTAAAAAAGGTCATCAGCATTCAAGTGGCCCGCGCAATGGTTCGCAAATCTCATGTGCCCTTTGGTCGATAAGGTTAGCCGCCCCTTGCTATTGGAAAATAAACAAATGCAGCCATCGCATTGAATAAATCGACTTTTGTTGTTTGTTGTTAATTCATTAGGCTGTTCTTCTTGTGACTGGTGGTGAAAAAACAATTCCATGCATCACATTAGCCCTGACTGATAATGCCTATAGTTTATTAGAATTTGTTATTGCATCTCGCGTAGGTCAAATACGTGCTTGTGACGTAATAAATGGTGGCAACATTTTTGACCGCCTTCGGTGCGCATAACTTGTAGGTGGTACGCGAGCACTGCATAAAACCTCGAAATGGTACGTGGGTGGAAAAAGGTTGGGAAACACTGGTTTAAAGACTACGATATCTTCCATTCTGAAGGATCGCTTCAATTTGCAGAAGGCCGCCCGTTTCCGGCGAACCGCCCTGGAGCAACTCTCGTTCCACCATGGGACAGAACTCTTTCCTTTGATAGGTTTTGTGAGGGGTATGCTTTCGGTCGCGGCTTTAATTATCGAGTTGCTGATCTTTTCTATAGTAATCTCGTCTAGATTTTCAAAAGTATTGCGAACATAGATTTTGAAAGACGTTCCAGTTGGCTTTCTTGAAGGACCAAGATCGGTAATGGAAATCATCCCCATGACTGGATAACTGCAAGTCGTTCATAACAACAAAATGGTCGCTCCCCAATAGTGCGTCCGTCACCCACGTCACAACCTTCGGGGCGATATCTCTGGATGCAATGCATAGGTCTAAAAGTGAAGTCCGTGTGGTACTCGGTACGGAAATATCAATACGAGTTGGCGTTGTTGTATTGATAACAACCAAGTCATTATCGTTTATTATTGAGTCAAGATGGCGACCATTCGTATTGATGGCGCCACTGCTCCATATTGGATGGTGAGAATTGAAGTCATCCAAAAGGATCGTTCTCGAGTTGCACTGCGCAAAGCATCGCTCGAAGAGAGCGTGTGAAATTGCTCGATTCGGTGGGATGTACACGTTCATTATTTTCAAATCGTGCAATTTGATAATCTGGGCCTCTATAGGATAAATGTTGTCTACGGGGAGTTCGAAAAAAGACAGGTCTTGTCTGGCAAAGATACAGACACCACCTCCGTGCTGGTCGCGATCTTTTCTAATAAGTTTGTAATTCGCAATTCTGGGCGTGTACTTATCGATCAGGTGCGTTTCCTGCAGGGCAATGATGTCGGGCATTTTGTCAAGATTTTCCAAGTAATATTTCAATTCGTGGATTTTCCGGTATATCCCTCTACAGTTCCATTGCATGATTCTTATCGGCATGTGTTCCGTTACTCGATACATTGGAGTCAGGAATAGATCAGCTATTGTGAGTTGCCATGGCGCTCGGGTTGGTAATAGAGGCAATAGATGGTGTCGCCAAGGTGGAGCCATGTGGCTCAAACCGTTGCACGTCAGGGATGGAGATGACCGGTTCTACATTCGAAACTAGAGTAGGCCTATTTGGTGTAGTTGCTTTGTTGGCAGATAAGTCCATTGCTACTTCGTTATTTTTTCTGGGAATCGGTACGGATATACCGAGGTTTTCTCCCGCGGACTTCGCGATGATCGATTCGATATCAACTGTCTTATTCTCCGCAAATGAAAGCAGGGTATTTTTGATCACTTCTGCAATGAAGGTGAAGAAGGATTCGGTTGGGATCGTTATGTTACCATTTGTTTGGGCAAGGCATGCAGAGCTCTGTGATTTACTGTGCATGGAGACGGCGTTCGATTCCGCAACGGGCTTCGACGCTCGTTCTGTGGGTGTATGCGCCTCTGTGTTCAGACGTACAGACGTACAGAGCTTCCTGATCGTGTCTCAGCAACTACCGCTTCTTTAGGGGCGGTGTTCTGTTCTTCCAATTTACGCGCGTCCCAATAATTTAACTTATCATTAGCCATAATAGATTGAATTCGGGCCTCTCTCTTAAACCGGGAGCATCCCGCATATCTCGCGGAGTGGGCTAAGCCACAATTGACACAATGTAGTTCATTATTACAATTGTTGTATGTATGTCTGTTTCCACATAACGTACATCTCTGTGCGCTCCTGCAATACTTAGCTTTGTGCCCGAAACGGTTACAATTGAAACACCGAGTGGGTGGCGGATTATAGACCCTGGTCCGGAATCGAAGAAAACATATTTGCACCACAGTTGGTAGAGTAGGAGACGCAAAACATAAGAGAACAGAGGTACTCTTCCTTAGGCCTTTAACACCACGATACGGAAAGCGACGTACGAACGTAACACGAGAGCTTTCAAGAGCTTCAAGTATTTCCTGGTCGGATGAATCGATAGGAACATCCGATATGACGCCTCGACTTTCTACTGGTTTACTACAATATACCTCTGCCTTCATTTCAATTTTAATTTTCCCTTCTCCAAGATCGGTGCACGCCAAGAGTTTCGTCACCTGATTTGAGTTCGAACAAACTACACAAAGGTTTCCCGAGGGAAGGACCTTAATCTCCTTGTACGCACCGCCAATGACTCGCACTAAACTGCGATTGATAGTAATCGGGTTGTACCGTCGCAGAGGTTTAGCGATTCCTGAAATAACTACTGAGGTGTCATCCGGGCAGTGACCAACAGATCCGCTACTCCTACCTTTTGATGCAGGACCTTCGGCTTCCTCACTAGCTGGGCGCTTATGCCCGCCAGATCCGCTCATCTTAGAACGTCTGGCTACAACTATAGCAATGGACACACAGTACCGCTGTAATGCGAGACAGATGCCGCTGGAATTAATTACAAGGCTTTCTCCGGACTAATTCGCACACGTAATGATCGCGCTGAAGGCACGTCCTATCGCTACGACGTTCACCGAGAGAATCATTAAATTAGGGTAGAAATAACTATTTCCAACTAAGTTCCACGAAGTCTCAATACGCTATATTTAATCTAAAAATATTAATCCCCATAAAACGCACTGGGTGTGGAGTTCGAAGCCCAGAATAATAAGCGGATCGTGATTGAAAATAGAAGGAGGATCAATGAATTAACGTTTATGGAATACTCCGCTGTGTATGTAATGTAAAATTAGTATATACTGCACAAAATGCAGAGTGTAAGAGTCTTTGGTGCATCGGAATAGTGTAGTTTTCTATCTACTTTACAAAATTTATACGATTTTTCTTGCTTCGTTCCGGGATAAAATGTAATTTTTCGCGCTTTTTGTTTACTTTTATTAAAATTAGTATCCATTATACAAAAACTCCGTGTAAAGGTAAAGTACGAATACAAGTACAAGTTGTGGTTTCAAAGTAAGTAAGTGGTTATGTTCGTAGACTCTACGTAACGATTTTTCAGTAAGTAGTTATGTTTCTACGCTACTTTTACTTCTATTTAACGAGTTTTCATACAAATCTGCTTTCTTTAATAACTTTCATCTTTTTCATCAGTGAGCGAAGGTAATACCGGTGTTAACTCCATGGTCAGATGCGAGATAACAGCGACTCAAAAGGTGCTCATTTAGATACCTAAGCTACTTTAAAATTAGTACCCTAGTATTTGCTGCAATTATACTGCCAGATAGTTACAGCCAGAGGGTTTCGATGGTGACGTACTTGTATAATGCACATTTTGGAGAGATTAAGTAAAGCAATGATCTCAGATAAATCCATTAAATCAAGGTAGAAGTAGCTATTTACGAATAAAAGTTAGTATTCTAGGTCTATATTTCTGTTTAATACTGAAAATGTCATCAAGTTGAAGAACACTTTAGTATTACGTCTCGTACATATACGCGAAAAGCTACTTTAGTATTCTGATGGAGTGCAAATACTTGTTTACTTATCAACTTTGAAGGCTTGCGCAGTTTGTGGTGTGATACGCAAAATTAGTGTATTAAAATCAGACCTGTCGTAAACATAGTGATGTCGCATTAGTCCTAAATACACATGATAGAATATCAAGGAAAAGTATAATCTAACGTATAATGAATGTTATTTATTTCTCCGAAGCAAGTTATTATCAAAACATAGTGATCAAAATTATCGCAGAGCAATACCGATTTTGTGTAAATTCCGTTATGTGTCTTACTACGTTACTAGGGATTATGTAGTTAGTTACGAAATTAGGTTGTGCTATCTTCCCGATCGGTATGGAACAACATCAAAATCACCACAAAGCAATACCGACTTTTGCTTCGTAACTGCGAGTTATAGGAATCGCGTACCTGCAGCGAAAAGTTTGTTTAATTATAACGCCGAGAATTGTGCGCCTGCGGCTAGTCCGTTGGCGTTTTAGTGCTGATTAAATTATCCTTTGCACTATCCCGAGCGAGATAGTGTAATGGTTATGCGTCCGGCTTCTCGAGCGGTAGGTCGTGGGTTCGATCGGGCCGGGTCATACCAAAGACTCGAAAAATGGTATCCGCAGCTATCCTGCTAGGCGCTCAGCAATCACGGATAGCATGGAGGAGAAAAAAAGCGGGGGCGCAGACTAGTTGACCTCATGAGGCCGTATCGCAACTCCGTCGCCAAAGCATCTCGATGGTGCAGGCGAAAAAGAATATCATATCTCTCTCTATCTCTCTCTCTCTTTGCCCTATTCAGTTGTAGTGCGCGTTCATATTAGGTCGTGAAATGCGGAGACCTCGGCAATCGAAACCGCGATCTGTCTGCGTTCAAAATCGCATTGAATAGCTAGTTATTGATATCTGGATACAAGAATGGAACTCGCAGAAGCGACTTTCGAAATTTCTATCGCGTGTGATTCCGAATTCTACTATGCTTTCATTGAATGCGTGACTGAGTAAAACTCAATAAACTAAATTGTAATTGAATGTTTACGTTTTGACGTATTGCATTCATCGTTTATGAGTGTATTGCTGTAGTGTTCTCGTGAACATAGATAGTCTGAAAGCAATGGGCCTTTTGGTAAAGTTATATGGCCGAAAACATCTAACGTTCACTAATCCAAATATACATAATAGAATATCCAGGAAAATACACATAATAGAATATCTGGCGAATATAGTCTTGCATAGACATCATAGTTTTCGAATTCATAGTTTTCGAAACTGATGTATAATCTGAATTATATTTATTTTTCGAAATCGAGTTATTTTAAAGTCTCGGAATTTAATCATCTAACGCAGAGGTCGGCAACCTACGGCCCGCGGGCCGGATCCGGCCCGCCAAGCGAAATCGTCCGGCCCGCGACAAAATAATTAGTAATCACAAGAATACGGCCCGCCGCTTCATAATGAGTTTCAATCTGCAGTGCAGCGCTGCATGAAAAAAATGCTACGATATAATAGTAGCTTACATCGTATTTGTCTATTGTTACGCCATAAAACGAAGGTGGTTGAAGTAGGAGATGGAGATAGACTAGATTGGATCAGTGCTTATCAATCGGGTGTATTTCGCAACCGAAGGTGTTCCATGCTTTTTTAAAGGGCTAATCACTCTAACGGGGTGTGACAATAAAAGTGTTCTTCCTTTGCTTGAAAAATGCTTGGAGCATCTCAGACGCAATGACGGAATCTCAAACTATTCAATTATAGATAACTAGCCTCCGTATGTTAGTTAGCCTGTCTATAGTTTGATTTTCCAGAAGGCATTGTGTGCCAAGACAAAAAAAAATGAATAGTGTTTTGGCCACAATGGTGAAAACTGTTGATATGATTTTTGTCTCATCAACTGAATCAGTTACGCCAGATATCACTAGAAGCAGAGATTCAATATGGCGATGTCATGTAGCCCTATATCTGTCATGTTCGCTCATTGAGTCGAGCAGCTATGCTTACACGAGTGTATGAACTGAGAAATAAAATAGCAACTTTCCTCGAAAATACAAATATCGCCGACTCATAATCTTGTAATCGAAAATTGGTATCTCATCTTGCTTTCCTGGTACATTTAACGTCACATCTGAACAAATTGAACTCGCAACTTCAGGGGGAAAACAACTAAATACATGAGATGTTGAGGCACATTCAAAACAAATCTGTGACTTTGGAAATGTCAACAGTACAAAGAAAATTATGCTCACTTTCCTATACTGGAGGAGAGAAAACCTAGTACTAACACTACATTTGTAACTGTGATACGAAATTTAGCTACTGAATATTCACCCGCTTTTCCGACATTCCTTCTCTACAAAATGAATTCTGACTATTAAGTACTCTGGCTAATGCGGACGCCAATACCATTGCCTGAAAATTTCAAATGGGCTTTTCTGAAATGCGATGCAGTTGAATTGAATGACAAATTTCATACAAAGAGCATATCGCTGCATGACTTTGACAAAGAGTACGTTCTTGAAATTGGTCTTTATCCCAGCTTGACCAGCAATGCAAAATAAATTGCATCGATTTTTGGAAGCACGTACGCATGTGAACAATAGTTTTGAACCATGAAATTCACGAAGAGCAAGCTATGATCACGTATTTCTGACGTCCATTTTGAATAGGGTCTGATTCTTGTTTCATCTGACTTGTTACCAGAAGGTGAAAACCTTTCACATAGCAAGCTGAGTCAATTGTCACAGTTATTCTGTGTCGTTGAAGTGTAAATATATGTGTCTTCGGATTGGTATGATTGAGATTGCAGCAATGTAGGATAATATACCGAAGTGAGCGTAAAATATAGTACTAAGAAAAAATCCGGCCCGCCAAAATGTTGTACACCCGAAATCTGGCCCGCGACTAGCAAAAGGTTGCCGACCCCTGATCTAACGTATAATGAATGTTATTTATTTCTCGGAAGCAGGTTATTCAATACATATTGCTAAATACACATGGAAAATCGGTATTGAAATTCACAAAACAGCTATTTCTCGGATGCAAGTTATTATCAATACTTAATAGTGCTAAATACGCATTGCAATAATCTAATGGTGAACGACGAACATAAATAGGCTCAGGGGCGGGGATTGTCGGGACACAAAATTCCTTCACTACACTACTTCTTTTGTCCATAAAGCTTCAAATGTGATCTGCTAAATCAGGTGTAACGTTCAAAACAGCTGGATATTCCAGATTAGCGAGACACGTAATGGGCTGCTAGATTGCAATATGATAGGTAAAAGCCAGATTGCGAAACGGCAGTTTTAAACGTTATGGTGGGCCATATTCACTGTAAAGAAATATTTGGTTCAAGTGAAGTAAGCGCCGTAAATAGAGACGGCGCCAGTGTGGAACACTGAATTGTGGGTGTGCGATAGGAGTGTGAATGTTTCACTATAATAAGATGTGTGCTGTACATGAACATTGAAATAAAGGTTTTTAAATTCACTAGATCTTATATGGAGCATGTGAATTATCCGCCCTGCCTAATCATAGCACGGAAACAGATAGGAGAGAACCGTCTAGCGACGCGCTGTTGAAAAAAAACGGCGTTTCCCCGCAAGAGACAGCAGATACCCGAAAACCTGCACATGCCCTACCATTTTGCTTACGCAGGCGTTCATGGAAGGACATACAACGTATTGCGATTAATTCAAGCGGGAGCGTTGCCCAACGTAGGTGATTGCGTACGGTTTTTAAGGGAGCACGGACTATTGGTGCGAAAAATGAAGTGTAAAAAATATCTAAAAAACGACTACTAGAGACGTGCGAAACTAACCTAAAAACCAAGCCCTATACGCAACCATTGCGCGTAAATCATCGACGCACAATATCAATGCAACGCCGCGTAGATGTGATGGAAACAAAACGGGCTGGAAGAACAACCGAAACAGATCCGTACTACGTGACGAATACGCACCTCTCCATCACCGGGCCGGATCACCAAATCCAACAGCATGATCGAAAGGTAAGTACCAAAATAACCACTTCAATTTCATCAGGAGATGGCACATCTGGACCAACAACAATTGATCCGAGGGACAATACCGCGATCTTGTCGTCAACTACCAACAGACAAGCTCTGCCGATCGGATCAGGAAACACAGAACTAAAGATGACGATTTTCAATGAACACAGCACATCGCAGAACACCGTAAATGGCGAACTGATACAAAGTCAGTATATGCATGTCTGTCGTATTCTTATTAATATATGTTATTCACAAAAGATACTGCAATAACGGGTCTAAAAAAATATTTTAGAGGTGTTGCTAGACGAAATAACCAAAAATCGTGTATAACAACTATCGCGTGGCAGGACAAACTAAACTGTTAATAGAGAAATAAGTAATAAAGATATTTCTCGATAGTATTAGATGGGGGCGAGAAGGTTTGCGCAAGTCTTTAGTACTGTTTGAATGTTCACTTTTGGAGTTGTGTTTGAGTCAGATAACTCGTTAACGTAGATTTGTGTGGTTAAGGTGTTGCTTGTCTACTACATAACTTATTGAGGGGGCAAACAAGATACAAAAGTTACACTGACCTGGGGTTTCCTGTCGGGATTGTCTTTGCAGTGGGAAGTATACGAGTCCAATTTGTGTTTCTATATGGGGCGCATCATCTTCCTCTGCTGCCCGTATCTGTAATGTAGGGATATATTGACTATGGGCCACACTATATTAGAATCGAAAATGAAGTGAAATTGACTCGGGAGCGGTGCGAAGAAAACCTCAAGACTTATCGAAACTTACCAAGAATTCGGGGGTTAATTTGTAGCATATAAATAATCAAATTTCGTACCGGCCGACCCTGTGATTAGAGCTGCTGTTTTTCGCAATCGCCTCGTCCTACCTGCCTTAAAATACATCAAAGTGTTTATCCCCTCGCGCTGTAAAGCGTGTAAGTTGTTGTTGCTATGCTCAAATGCCTTTTTTATTAGATGTAAAATTACATTATGCTATGCAGCGTGGCGTGCCATGGCAACTCGAATCGTCTAAGGCAGTGATCTCCAACCGGGGTTTTCGCACACCTCGGGGTGTACCGTAATTTATTTAGAAAAGGGTGTACCACTCGGATGGGGTGTAATGGGATGTACCAGATCCGCAAATGAACCGATAAGTCGATGACTATGGTTATCACAATAAATAGGCCGGTTTATACTTCAGGACAGGTTGACTGGATGTATAATATCTTAAAATGTGAGGCCGTAAGCAAATGTTTCTCATCATTTAACCTATGGTCATGGACTTGGAAGTTCTCTTTGACACAGGGTGGAGCTAGCATGTGCTCAGCTTGCGATATCTGTCTAATGATTCTTGAGGAAATCACCGCTACAGCTCAGATTCGTGTTTAGCATTTCCAATACGTTGCAGCATTGCTCAAGTGTTCATCCTGAATTCGGTCAGACCAAGGGTGCCAAGGGTACTCGCGGTCGTACGGCCACATTCCGCCGTAAAACTATAATTTAGCGACCGTAACCTTTTACTATTTAATGTCCAAAGTTGCCCCGGTTTACGGTACTCACAAAAAATAGTGTTTTGCTGCNCGANNTGAGTCNTTAAAATTATTACTACGCNTANGTANTATAAATAAAGGGACCNCTNGGGTATGTGAAANTAGTAGATAAACCTACTTANGTGCTGTGGGGGGAAGCGCTCNGNCAATTTTGACNNCTACTGTTTGGNAGGCGACTTTNNGAGTCACNAGAAACTNCAAGTCAAAAAGGGTTCGGGAAATGCTGTANTGCATAATAAAGAATTCGAATNTGCGGTCACACNTCTGGTCTNTTGAAANTCGCACCTTGAGCCAGGGATCGGGGGTCATAGTAAAATGTATAACACGTTACCTCCCAGTTGAAATGCATTAAATCNTGGATGGCCTGTAGTTTGGATCTTCGCTTGTGGGCCGCTTCGTCCAGCTTGTCTTCCCTGTCCTTTGGATNGTCGGGAATCTCTTTAACTTCGTTCTTCTCGGGATTGTCCTGAATNNCATTCGCAAACGATTGAAATCGGATCTCGTGTCACAAATAATCGCGCGGCAAAGATTTTTTAGTTTACAAATCACAGGCAGCTAACACGTAACAATTCCTGGTTTCGTTCTGACACGAGAACTTTTCAACATACGGAATTAGGTCACGCAAACTGCAATAATCAAAAACATATTAGGCTAGCAAACAAAGAAAACGTTTAGCCTACGTACGATCGATGTCAGCGGCGATACTAAAACGGTAACATCATTCTGATAAGGTAGACTTGGATGATTAGTAAGGATGATTAGTAAATTCTAGTCTAATTAGAGCAGAGAGCTCATACGGTAATCGAATTCTGATTTAATTTGCGAAATGAATTCCANTTCTAATATTAANTCTGATTGAGTTNTANGCATTCCTGGNGATGGTGCGGAGACACTNNATAGTGNAAAACAAGCGAGACTTACTGTTGAGACATTCGTNANTCTCGTGCTTATAGGAATAAACTGATTGACCTGATTGACTGGAAGACTGAACATGATTTGACATGAACTGAACAAGATTAAATTTCGGAGTTGTAATATTGGAAATTTAGTTATTATAAATATAATCTAA
>ATSW01110247.1:0-11074 GCA_000444245.1 Botryllus schlosseri
GGCGCCTAAATGACTGACACCGAATGTTCCTGTCTTGGCAATCTGAACCCCAGAAGACGAATTCCATCTGACAGGGAAAAGTTATAAGTCAGTGAAGAAATACCAATCTGAAATCGTGTGCGTCTTTTAGTTTAGTACGATTGGGCGACATGGATATTCCTGTTGGGCGATATCCCCGTTGAGCGATTCTATATTTTTTGATATTGCAGACGGGGGTCACGAAATAACATCATGCAACGAAGTCATACCAACGGGTTCGCCCACCCGAATATGTTTAATTATTAGTAACGGGCCCTACAGTTTTCAAGAAACCTCACAATGTTCGCTTTAAGTTTTGATGAGTCTGCGCACACTCAACAACTCACTGCGCTGACCCTTGGACAACAGTGCGTACCGACTAAAAAGGTAATAACTTTGGATTTGTTGTGCGCAACGTAGATTTTCTGTGCGCAGAGAACGTGTCAGCACTGCGCACGTGCGCAGCTTAGAGGGAACATTGCACCTCACTCAGCTCTACCGGTAAATGTGTTTACGTAAGCAGAGAGAGGATAAAAATTGATCTCAATTTACATGTAATTCCCGATGATATTGACCAATTTAATCATTAGTGAAATTTTTCGCGCTTCGCGCGACTAGCTGCCTCAGTAAATGGACACCCAATGTAGATACCTAATAGGCTATCAGCAAATAGCGGACAGCCTATAATGGGGGTCTGGGAGTGAAGTCCCCCGGAAGTTTGGTTTATCACCCGATGGGGGCCCTGGACCAACGTTTTTTGTTTGGAGGGGGGCTGACGAAGTGCTGTTACGGCCCTGGTAACGAGTAATTGTACCTGCGGGCACGCCCGAGTATGTTTAATTATGAATTACGTGCCCTTTATTTTCCTATACAACAGCTCACTCAGTGCTACTATGGTAAATCTGATTACGTGGGCTGAGAGGATAAAAAGTTTATAGCGAATTATATATGTAATTACCAGCTATTCATTCATGCAATATAGAAAATTTTCGTACCTAGGGCGACCAGGCCACACAAACTTTGCTGACCATCAAAATCACGATATGGGGTTCGTGGGGCGAAGCCCTCATAGGTTCAGTTTATCACGCTATGGGTGCGCAAGGCAATCGTTTTTAGGGGGTTGGCGAAGTGCTGTTACGGCCATCCATCTTACTCATTGTCTTTATTACATTCCTTACAATATGAAGTTGGGGGGGGGCGCTGGAGCACGATAATTTTTGAAAGGGGGCGCTGGAAGAAAAAAGGTTAAGAACCACTGCTGTAGGCGGTCAAAATGTTTTCATCGTTTATGACATCATACTCACGTATTTGAGCTATATGAGGTGTAATAACTAGGGCAAGTTTTTTTACCTAAAAATAGGAGGATTTTGACCTAAAAAAACTTGATTTTGACCAATTTTTGACATCATGTACGCAAATTAGGTGTTTTCGCACATAATGTTATATTTATTTCTGTCCTTACGAAAAAGCGTTTTTGACCTAAAAACTGACAAATTTTGAATGAAAAAACTTTATTTTACCAATATCTGGCCCAGTAGTTACACCACGTATTATGGTAGAGTTAATTAAAATTTGTTGTAGTACAACGAAATATACTTTCCTACATTCTCGGGTAGAAAGAGTTTGTCCTAACTAAGTGGCTTGCCAAGAATGCTTGCCTCAGTTAGGATATTGCGGTACGTTGAGCATAACACCATATCAATTGTCAACCTATTTGTTTCGTTCAACAGTTTATGATCCACGATTAGCAGACAATGGGCCACCTACAACGGTAGGCCAATAAAGTGGGCAACAAGCTGGAAATATCAAATCTACGATACAAACGAAATGGAGGGGTCCACAAAATTTTGACTTTGTAAACAATTTTGACAACTTTATGACTTAACGCTCAATTTTATAAAGCAAAATCGCCCTAGTAATAACAAATTCTATTAAACTAGGCATTATCAGCCCGGGTTGATGAGATGCATGGAATTGTTTTTTCACCACTAGTCAAAAAAATTCAAAACCAACCCAACTGAAGTAATAACTTCCTTCGGTCGAAAAAAAAAACTAAATGTACTCGTGTACCACCTGGAAGACCCTTGAGTACCACTAGTGGTACGCGTACCACAGGTTGGGAACCACTGGTCTATATCCATGGTAGCCAGCATCATGGACTCAAAATTCAGGACTACCGCACCAAAAATTACATTAGCAGCAGAAAAGATTTTTCATGGTGTGGAAAGAAAACGATTTTACGACTCATTCTAACTTTAGCCTTATCAAAAAAAATGATGTAATTCAAAAATATTTAATAATCATTTATTGTTCGGAAGCCTTTATTAAGTTCGAGTGTGTTTAGTGCACCGTCATAACGTAGAGTCAATCTAAACATAGGCATATTTTCAGCACCCAAAAACAATTATGCCACATTTTGCGGCAAAATCTGAACTCAACAGATCCTGAATTAAAACAAATGTTTGTGGCGTAACTCGGAAATTAACAGACCCCAAATTAGAACTAACTCTACATGCGCCCATGTTAATCCACTAAATTTTCAGACAACTAGCGTTACTTTTGTGACGGTCTGTAAAGTTCGAACTTGTGCCAGATCCTGCCATGTAAAACGTTCGAGATGTTACGGAAAACGCCGAACAATGCTTGCCGAAAATAAGAACAAGAGTCAATATCAGTACAAATTAGGACGTTATGGTACATAGCAGTGTTGGGATCAAGTCACTACCTTCGAGTCACGAGTCATTTCGAGTCATTGCACATTTTGACTCGAGTCAAGTCAAGTCAATTGATTCTCGAAGGTGACTCGAGTCAAGTCAAGTCACTCGATTTTTGGAGGTGACTCGAGTCAAGTCGAGTCAAGTCAAGTCAAGTCACGAGTCAAGTCACAATTCAAGTCAAGTTGCCTTTTCGAAGTATGGGGCATGATAACGTCATTGCATTTTGCTAGCTGTCTGAAATACAGATTGNGTGGTCATTGATTTTGAACCGATGAACGAATATAGAGTTAAATATANANNNNAGAAGGCACTGTATCGCTCACATATACGTAGAACTGCTAAACCACAGTACATAGTTAACAGNCAAAANAGAGAATAGATGCGAATTGATAGGAAGCAATANATTACCCATTTGGNAAATCGATATGATANNATTAGACNCTGCGCCAATGGCTGAGGACAATATAAACTNTATTCGAATTCAATTCCAATAAAACAAGAAGTTTGGTTAAGGGAAAAACAGAGATTAATTACTTTANTATACTAGTTTACGACAACGTAAGCTGTAAGCTTCNNTCACTTCGTTTGCGATCAATTTATTTGTGAGGGAGCAATGGAGGTTCCGTAAAACGCACGATCATTAAATGATTGGTCGCTCTCACGGTTACACCAACGTTTCGCGAACAATCCGAACATATGCAAGATTCAGTGATCTTTATCGACATCGATTACTTGATGACTTCAAATTGACTCGTGAATTTTGCTCCGAGTCACGAGTCAATCCATATTTCTGATACGTCGAGTCAAGTCAAGTCAAGTCATTTTAGCAAAGTGACTCGAGTCAAGTCAAGTCATTCGAAAAAGGTGACTCGAGTCTGACTCGAGTCAAGTCATGACTCGAGTCATCCCAACACTGGTACATAGATGTTCATTGTTCACACAGTACCAGGTTAAGCAAGCGGCAAATCTTACAACCTACCTGATAAAGCCTAATCGCCCTCAAATCATGCTGTGCCCTGATTCTCTTTTCAGTTAACGCGTTTTGTAACTCCATCAGGAGCATAACCTCATCGGCTCTTTCTCCCTACAAATAAATACAATCATATTAGCCATGTAGAAGATTTAGTGAAGGACTTTCCAGGTATTGCATTTCGGTTCATATGATGGCTAGAGTTGTGCCGCAACAATATTTAATATATACAATATAAAATTGCAACAAAAATTAACACGACTATCATAATTAATATGCATTCTAGTATAGTTAATTATTACAAACCTCTTCATCTGTCTCTACTCCAAATATTTTGTCAAGAGTAGTAAGCATTTCGCAATACCTATCACGCATCTCTTCTACACTCCTCGGAACGAGCATTTGAAACTCCGCTCTGATCTATTACAAAAGTAAAGTATTACTATAGAAGCGACTAGTAGTGAGCAGAGCATGCACACACACTTCTATAGGTTATATAGAGGGATTTGATATGAATACAACAAGATAAATTTCACTAGATAATAATAATAATGATATTTACCAGTTTAATAAAGGATAGTAATAATGTAAACCCAAAATACATTATTATTATTCTTATATTATATATATATATTAATTTTGCTTACACATCCGGGTACTTTTGTTTTGGTCATTATCAAGGCTAAAATAGCGAATGGATCTTCAACGAATAAATTATTAGAAAACTAACCAGTCTGATGTCTTTCAGCATAGGAAAGCTCTTCAATATTTCAGGAACACTGCCGAATTCAACCAACTTGAATTGGTTGCCTCGATCTTGATGAGTGTACTTCATCAGAGAAAGGAGATTTGACCAATTGGCATCAGGTCTTTTCAATTCAGCTTCCAACTTCACCTTTGCTTCTTCGGGGGTCAAAGAAGGATAAGCTTCTGAATTGCACACAAATTATCGACAATGAAAAAGGACCAATAACCATGTAAATAACCTGATGTACTTGAACACAATTTTGGTGAACTCCAGCATGAAGACTCGCCAGACGCTTTTGCCTTTTGTCGGAGATTCCTCAACTTTTGTGATAGTTTTTTTTGAGAAGTAATACTGAAAATCATTTGATCACCAATTTACTTGTTACAAAATATACCGAACTCTGTCAACTCACCGAAGGATGTTTTCCTTCAATATCAACCTTAATGCACGGATATCTTTCGCACATAGCCCGAGAAAAATTAGAGTAGTCTGTTTTTTTTGTCATGTCCCCATTTCGAAGAACATGATAAGCAGATTCCTCAACAAGTCTATTTTCGAGAGTGAAAATAGAGTTTGATTGAAGGGCTGTTCGCACTTTATCACTAAATGATGGCAACGGCATCATTCTTCTGCGTCGGGTATATTCAAACGGTGTAATGCTTCTCTCGTCTGCATCAATCTGAATAGTCAACATACTGGATTTCAACAAATCACAATTATTCCAATGGAATAACTTACACATTGCATCGAAGACATTGCAGAGACATCGCTCTGAGTAGCTTTCTTCACAATCTTCTTCTGTAATGGGAGCTGCAAAATACAAATAGTTCAAGATTTGAAAATGCATGGTTTAAGGACGAAAGTTTTACATGTTCAACGGCAGAGCAATCTTGAAAACATGTTTCATTTTCGTTGCCATCTTCTAACTCCGTCATTTCACAAGAAATTACAGGCTGTGATACATCCAAAGATATAGGGATGTCATTGTCAGCATTGGTTTGTTGAAGGGTTTTCCAAGTCTTGAGAACAAATAGATAACTATATCATTACATGGAAATTAACAATGAATCTATATAAATACTTTTTGTAAATTCAACAGACGACGAGCAGTTCCAACCGTGAACAATTTCTGAAAGTCACCTTTGGTCAATGTCCCAAAAACACTTTCATCAATCTCATTTTCTGTTGAAAAGAAAAAAGGAAATGTATTGTAGCATTTCCGCAAACTTACAAAGACCAACTCTGTCCAATGCTTTTTGTCAAATCATAATGCCGACCACGTATTTTATGGCTTATCTGTGGCCAAGGGTACTGAAAATCAGATATATTGCGGCATCCAATATGGGATTCCTTCTGTACAGCAAAGGCATTCATTCATGCACTGAAAAATAGCACTTCTAATTTGCAATATCGGCATATGATACATTCATCAACAAAACACAAATCAGTGATAAGGAAAAAACGTGGAAAGTCAAAGTCAGGTATATAATCGACAAACACATCTCCCAAACTGTAGCAGATATTACGACCAACTTGGAGGATTAACTGACATTATGAAACTCAGCTTTGATACTACTGCAGTTCGATGTAAAAGGCAATCTACTTATATTTCTCACACTGTAGCTTGCTATTATAAGAACCCTCTTAACCACATAATCATAACATATCACATGTTGATATCCTTAAACGAATTACCTTCAATTAAATCAATGTGTTCTCTCTTAATGCCGTTCGCAATCAAGAACTTCTCCATTCCTTCCGTAATTATGAGTTCCGCGACACGTTCACCTAATTCCGCAAAGTCACTGTACTGCGATTTACCGATCCATCTACTTTGCGGTGTATTGACCTTTGACCCTATCTGAGTTCCCGCCGTTACCGGGAGAAGTGAAGCGTAAATGTGTGAGAGAGAGAGAATATATAGAGGTTTCATTCAGTCAACAGTCAAAAGCAGAATGCACTGATAATAGCCATGCAGGTAACACTAAAGATTACTAACCAACGTATTTCAGAATTACATGGTAATGACAATTGATTGATTGATTGATTGATTGATTGATTGATTGATTTCTTGATTGCTATACTGCTGATTTGCTACGGCAAATAGTCAATAATGAGGAAACGCAATATAATGGAAGCCATAGTCAAAGACAATTATGTGGTTGTAATGATCAATTTCTTCTGTCAGTTTGGTAGGAAAATAAAATGATAAGAGAAACGTTCACGAAGCCTAGTAAATGCAAGAAAGCCACACACTAAAATAATGGAGCGATAGTGATGAAAAAGGAGTCCACTTAATGGCTCCTGAGCAATATTCCGCCTTTGGTGCGCACGTGCAAAATTGCGCAGAGTTACGCACACGTCACGGTTACGACTCAGCTACGGGACCGCGCAGTGAGTAGGTGAGCGCTTGCTGCAGACTCATCACAAATTAGAGGGAACATTACTTCTGAGCTATATGTAAACGAGGATAAAAGCACGCATCCCTCACACTAAAGTCGTTAATACCGTTCAACATCTATTATGGAAATGCTGCATCACTTGAGTGGCTACATCTTGCAGCTTACTTCTTCCCCTACAAATAACCCAGCGGGAGCAAACGGGCCCCAGAGTCATTGACTTTAGCGATGACGTCATGATCGGCACACGAGTGTTCGCTGTATTATGATCTGGTAATCCACCAGTGACATTATGATAAGTTTCAGATAGCAGTGTTTCCAGCGTCGCCCTCTCAATCCCTTTCAACCTTACTGATCTCACAACTCGTGCGGCGACTTACCGGACTATTAAAATGTATGCGTAAACTCTTTCATATTGACCAAAGCCAGTGACAGCTGATAAGATGTGAGCAGAAGCACATATTTCGTAACTTGTTCTGATGAAGTGTGGACTTGCACATATTATGACACCACTGCGGTGAACGATTTCGGTCGACTTTATGTGTTTGTCCCATATTGCATCTGTGAATGCACAATTTTGTGTCTAAGTCGACGCTTTCGATTTAGAGTGTAGGCAAGCTATCTTAGAATTTTAGTTACAAGTCGCCTACGTGTTTCCATGCGTACCCATACATACTGTGTGAAATGCGGCTCCGACACCCAAAAAGGTTGGGAACCACTGGTTTACAGTCACATAGATCGGCCATTATGATAGCAAATTCGGTAAGTGTAGCCTAATTTACATAAAAGAATTCATATTGTATGCAATCCATGTGATTCAATGAATATTGTGCGTTTCTGTAGCCTCATCGGTGAAATCATATCCATCCAAGCGGAGATTCACCATGTGTCTTACGGCAGATATGTCTCGAACAGATCCGACAAACTAAAAATGTAAAATGTAATAAATATAACGGCCTACATCCAGCATAGCTTATCGAATCAACGCATTGATATTCTGGTGTAATCTCAGGCAGTTTGCAGTACACACTGCACACACCTATATGACTTGTTACATATTAGGGATGGTGTGAATTTCACAGCCCCTACACACTCTATTGTTACATCAAGTATTATTGTAATTTGGTAATTTCACGTTTGGAATTATATTGATCAAATTGGTCCGCAACGACTTGGACTATTTATCGACAGTGCTGAAGTGTATGTGGTGCCTTCTTTTATGATTTATTACGGAGAATTGATTGACAACATCACACTTGCTTCTACATCAACATATTTGGAATGCATCTAGTACTTCCTGCTCTTCAACTGTGTCGGGTTGAGTACAGTATTAGTAAAGATCAGAACAAGAAATATCACGGGCCAGGCGCAAATTCCGCACACGAAGCAATTCTGACCGGACCGCGAAATTTTGCTTCTAATGCAGAGTATAAAACCTACTTTCGAATCGGACTAGGATTAGGATTAGAATTTGAATATATAAAAGTTCTGGATTAGTTTTAGGAATAGGATTTCAGACTTCCGATTCGGATTGGATTAGGACATAGAAATTTCAAATCCGCTCATCTCTGGAAATATGTTACCTTGAAGTCTGTTTGGTGTTTATTGATGCACCAGGATTATGCAGTGTACAATATTGTTAATCAATCCATCTTTATGATGTCCGCTCTTAAGTCAAGTCATAACTCCCTGTTTCCTTGTAGTATAGCTCAAACCAGTGTTTCTCGACCACGGCTCTCAGAGCCGCATGCGGCTTCGATCGATCTTTTAATATGCCACAAACTATATTAGACAGTTGTTGCTATTGTTTGTTTCTATGAATAGTTATAGTCAATTTAAGTACATGAATGCTAAAATAGAGTATATTAGTCATGTCTGAGGCCCCTTCTGTGGACGGCGAAAGAGAGAATTCTTGCAGACTAGCGTCAAACGCAAGGATGAATAGTAGAGAATTCATTGAATCCCCTTCAGACAATGACATATCTCAAGTTCTGCTGGTGGTCATATACTTTTATAAATCGTCACTGTGAAGAGTAAATGTCGACACAATATAACTGGCAACAAACTAACGGCTCATTGTCAAGAATATATTGCAATGTTTCCAATATTACTCAGCGAATAAAATACTTTAAATTCTCGTTATAAGTGCTCGAGTGTTTTTATGCGGCCATATCAGTACTCTAAAGTTTGAAATGCGACTCCGAAACTCAAATAGGTTAGGAAACATTGGTTCAAATCATGTTTGTAGTAATTGTTGAAGTATCAAACACACGGCCTGTCATTTAAATTATTACGTCATAATGTCAGTCATTACGCATTCCTCACAAAGATGCGTTTAACGATTTCGTTAGTCATACGGGCTATGGTGAATAGAACTATGCGGTTTATCGGCGTTTTGAGTTATTTCAGAACTATGCAGAGTTAATTCAGTAATGCTAAGTAATCGATATAATCCTTATTCACGCATAACTAAAATTTTACCATATTTCTTTGACTTAAACTTTGATATGTTCACTTATGACTAGACTCCAACTCCAACATTTATTTATATTGTTAGATATATATACTTACATTTTCTATCAATACGATCTCTAAAATCACTCATCATACAACCAAACGGAGTCGATAAATATCGACAGTATGTCATTCTGCATTTGTTGGTCATCAGATGGAATGCGCGCACCACTAAAGAAAAGAACAAAACAGTTTACACCAGAGGTCTCAAACACGCGGCCCGTGAGAACATTTTGGGCGGCCCGCAACGGCATTTATGATTTTTAAGTATTCGACAAGTTATTCAACTGCCACATATCTTTGGTCGATTTGAGAACTTAGAGTTCACTCCTATACTACTCTAAAAACCAGAAATCTCATCAAACTTCACTACCACATCACTCTCAAAAGCTACGGTGGAAGATCAACTATTATGTCACATTTCTAGTTCATGGTGATAAAACACGACCCGTAGATGATTCGTGACTGAAAATTGTGATTTGGAGTTTGGCGCAACCGTCCGTAAAATTGCTCGAATACAGACTGACTGGATTATAAAATAAAAATGACTGGAGTTGAGTTAAACGTTAACCGTTAAAATCAGAGAAGGACTTGTGACTCGGAACGCAGTGACTTTGTACGACCACGGATGCAACAAAATATTAAACTGTCATGGGAAAGAATAGCCTAATACAGACCTGGGCAAAGTGCGGCCCGCGGGTCAAATGCGGCCCACGAAGCTATTCTGTGCGGCTGGCGAAAGGTTGCTTGGAATTCAAAACATAAACATGCTTTTGAATGAATAAAACCATAGACTGCATCTACTGAACAGGAAATTCGTTTATGTTCAAGCCGGTTCATTAATAGGCTACGATTGCGCTGCCTACGTACCTCGCATGCGTAATCCAGATTCAAAATAAAGGCAATGTGGCAAAGTACGAGTAGCAATTAAAGTCACAAGAAATAACTATTTCCATATAGTTTAGTTCAAAATTCATTGTTACGTGATGCGTTTCCAAATCTTTAATTCGTAAAATAAGTCAATTAGTGATCCTAGCGGTGGCTTACAAAAAAACAGAAGTGGGCCGTGCTATAAGTCGGCAGTTACGGAAAAATGAAGAATATTGGCCAGGTGTAAATGACCATAGTTTTCGGCAAACACCATGAATACCACAGACACAAAATCAAGGTATAGACCGGGGTCAGAAATCCCCGTACTTTTCGTTTTTGCCGAGTATGTAGCCGAGATTAGGCATTTTATTTAAAGTCGGTCTTATGTTACAAACGCGAAACACTTGGTCAAGGAAGGGCGAAGTTCGGAAAAACTGCAAGCTACGCTCAACATCAAGACCAGTGATTCCCAAGTGCGGCCTTGAGGGCCGCATGCGGCCCCCAGATAACCTTCTTGCGGCCCCCAACATATATTAAGAAATCGATTTATGACAAAAATAAAATTTATATTTGTAAAATGCTCTTGCTTGGCTTGACCTATGTGGTTTTTAATTATAGAATTGCAGGAAAGTTGTGAATTGTGAGTATCGACTGCTAACGTTATGTCACTCACTGCTGTTTCAATGCAATGTGCCCCAACTTTCCAGTTGAACGAGCAGTAGCTATAGATATAAATAGGTATTGATAACTTTCAAAACCGGAGGAAAATCCTGAAAAAATGGTAAACTTTTCCCACTTCGTGGTCGCTTGACTAAAAAAGAAAAAGAGGCTCAACTCC
>ATSW01110248.1:0-10065 GCA_000444245.1 Botryllus schlosseri
TGTGCAAGCATATTTTCTGTACCACCATCACTGCCGTGTGTTATGTTATAGAAATTAAACATGGAACGGAAACGACCGATTTTGCAGCTTCGTTCCGTTTCGCAGAGGCTGGAGAGGAGAATTGTTTTGCGTAAGCGACTGTAGGATTTCTGGCAATCCAAAAACTATCTTCCCGAGCCCAGAAATTATTGAATCTGGTCTTGATCGAAAGCTACTGTTGCACCGATTCCGAAAATATAAATTTAAATAATGATCAGGCACTGATCCAGCTAGAATCTGTCCTCCAAGTCTGAAATATCGGCATTGTTCAGAACAATCGGGTAACCGCAACACAATGACCATAACAATGACCCGTTGCGACTCTCCGATTGTTCGAACAATGCCGATATACGAACAATGCCGATATACGGATTCTAGGTGGATCAGTGCCTGATCATTATTTTAATTTATATTTTCGGAATCGGTGCAACAGTGGCTTTCGATCAAGACCATATTCAATAATTTCTGTGCTCGGGAAGATAGCTTTTGGATTGCCAGAAATCCTACAGTCGCTTACGCAAAACCACTCTCCACTCCAGCCTCGGCGGAGCGGAACGAAGCTGCAAAATCGGTCGTTGCCGTTCGCTTCAGTTCTCTCGTTTTCCTAACTTTGTATATTTTCTGTGTGACGTCATAATTAGCGATATATATTGTTGCTGAACATAGTTATTCGAATTCTCGCATTATTGCTGACGATATTCCCCTGACGAGGGTCAGCCGAAAAGCTTCGGGAATAAAATGAGTATTGAAAAAGGCATCACACTGTCGCTCACTTTGAAAAACTACAAACGTATCATCAACGTATCGATAATACATAAGAGGTTTATCAGGGCCCGAGAATAACTTATTCTCATGGAACCCAACAAAAATATTTGCGAGGGTAGGTCCCAGTGGTGAACCCATAGCAATGCCGTCAATTTGCTTATACATCATATCGTTGAAACTGAATTCAACCGACGACGTTGATATTTCAAGCAGCTCCAAGAAAATCTCCCGCGGAATTGGAGGAGGTTCAAGATCACCATTGTAAAGAGTGTCAGCGATACGTTAAATTCAATGCACCAATCCCTTAAATTCACAGTAGATAAAGAACAAAATAGTTCCCTACCATTTCTTGATGTATTGGTGGAAAAAACGGGTCACCAATTCACCACATCAGTCTATCGGAAGCCAACATTCACCGGTCATTATGTTAGGTGGAACTCCTTTTGCCCGAAAAAGCGTAAATTAAATTTGATCTCCACCCTTGTGCATCGAGCACTTATGATTTGCTCTAAAGACAAATTGCCCACAGAATTAGATTGGATTAGATCCATTCTGTCCAAAAATGGATATCCCGATTGCATCATTGACTCTGCTATTGCGGAGAAAATGCGCAAATTCAGACAACCTACAGTTTTCGGCCCTAACAAATGCCCGGTGTACATACACCTTCCTTGGCTTGGCTCTGTTTCTATTAGATTCACCAAATCAATCAGATCATGCGTCGAATCTTGTTACAACACTGTTAATGCGAGGATTGTGTACACAACAAAACAAATTTTGCCAAACACGCGAAAGGATGTGCTGCCTGCTTTTCATCAAAGTATGGTAATATATGAATACAAATGCCACTGTGACAGTCGGTACGTGGGACGCACATCCCAACGCTTGCTAGAACGTATCAAACAGCACGTTCCTAAGAGGATAAGATCGGCATCGCAGTCCCCTGATTCTGAAAGTGTCACTCAGCAATGCAAACACGCATCAAAATCCCAATCGTACAGCCAAGTGTTGACAAGCAGTTCTTCAATTGGCCAGCATTTGATCGACAACCCGTCCTGCGCCTTGAACTATTCAGACGACATGTTTTCAGTTTTATCCAAGGGTAGATCAATGTTTCATTTAACTGCTTTGGAATCCACTTTCATCAAACTAAACAACACGGTCCTTTGTCGCCAGAAAGAATTTTTGTATAATCTTAAAATTTCACACTAGTTGTCGTTGCTTAGCTGTTCGTCCGTGTTTTTGTTCAATTTTTTCCTCTGTGTTGCTGCATTTTCTCATTGTATTTGTATTTTATACCTCACGCGCTCTACTTTTCAAGTTGCTTGTTGCTATATACGCTGCATTGTTGCTATGGCTGAATTTCCATTCATGTTATTTATAAATTTGCATTATTGCGTCACAATTCGCCATTTGGTTTTGAATCCATCTCTGTTCTGTATCCTTTATCGTGCCGGTTGCTCTTGATAAGAGGCACGCGAAAAGTTCTTCGAGTCAATAAATATGAATATACTGTTAAAAGCAATATTCGTGTATAGTAGTATGGGCATTTTATGAAATATTTCACAAATCTGTGAACTATATTGTTACCAAACAATTTCTTCGCCAATATGTCTGTCAAGGTCTCATATAAAATGTTGAAGTTCAACTCTTGTGGGAAATCCAGAAAAAAAGCTGTTAAATTTAACAATTTTTAAAAAATGAAAAAAAAATAAAAAAAAAATGATTTTTTTATCGCCTATATGTAAGTAAGTAAGTAAGGTTTAATAATGGTTTTTCATGATTCTCAATCGATTGGTTAAATTTACATTTTACTATAGATCGTTTTGTGGAAATATATGTAAAAGTAATGGCACTGATGGCATAGTTTTACCGCCATAAGTACACTGTTCAGTAATTCGATGCCGAACGATTCAAGAAATTCTGTATACGGCAATACTGGATAAAACACACATATATAGGCTTAAAACCAGTACAGTAATTCCTCAAATACAGTACTGAGCCATGCAGAAAGATGTAAGGTGGATGCAATTGTACCGAAGTAAAAAAACGAATATGAACCTTCATCGTCGATTGCTACTGAATGCATCGTCGCTATTTAACCATAATTTCTGATCTTTGGCTCATGGATCAGATTGGATCAGCCTCTCATCTATCCAGGTAACACACTATGAGCGGAGGTTTGGGTTATTAAAGCCAACGATCCTATGAGTTTCAACATTCCAACTGGAATGGCTGGATGAAGAGAATCAATGGTAGATGCAAAACGGTGCACACAGATCGAGTTCCAATTGAATAGTATATTCATATTAAAATGTAGTATATTCATATTCATCTTCATATTCATATTAAAATTTTAATATGAATATACTATTCAATTGTATATTGAAGTTCTGTACCTCAAAGAAGCTGTTCAGATCGAGTTCCTTCCAGTTATTGAAGAGAGACCCTGATGACCTCAAAACCTTCTTCACCACTCTTAAAGAGTGTACACAGCGCCCTGGGGTCGCTATAGTGACCGTCGATCTTCCAATTCGGCTGAAGGCTATATATATAATGAAATAGATAAATTTACCAGTCATTCCAAGGTTGGGTGGTTTTCACCTATTGAAATCTTATCTGGGGTGAATTGGTTACAACATCGAATATTCTCAGCTACTACTATGTGTGATGCAGTTGATCTTTGCTGGAAGCACAATAACCAGCCACATTATCGATGGAGGATGTTTTGACAGGGCAATCCGCGCTCACCGCCTCCTCATCGATGCAGCTATCTATCAACATATCATAGAAATTGCCTTAACTGAGGATAAGCGTGATGACATGGAGTCATTCATGGACAGGTGGCTGATGGAGAAATGGGAGCCGGACACTGTGATCCAGTAGTGCGAGTATTTGAGCGAACGTTTGAAGAAACGTTCAATCGATTCGCAAAAAGAGGAAGAACACCTGAACTCTGGGTAGAGTGCCACTACATGGTAGTTATGCCTAAGAGTAGTTAGGTAAATGGGCGATTTGCCCGCATGCACCCTATTTACTTAAACAAACAAAAATTATCAATATAATAAGTAATTAAAGAATTAGCTCATTCTCAATTTTGCAGCAATACTTTTATGACCCTGTGTGCGGCAATCAAAAAGGGGGAATAATTAACGATAGAGAGAAAGCGAACAAAGAATCTGGATTGACCTTTGTACTCAGACATGAGACTTGAGTGATTCTACTTGTACTTTTCCACTCGCCTCCTGATTCTACCTGCCTTTATTCTGGGGTTTGCGAATATGTTGAACGTAATCAGCTTCCAAAATATCGATTGACCTTTTGTACTCTGGCCAGACGTGAAACTTATTGATTAGTAATTCTACTTTTCCACTCATGATTTAATCTGCCTCGCTTGACCTCTGGACAAGGACACGAAACTACAGCTGACTCCGGTCGTACGCGACTGGGCTTGGTAATAGTTGCCTGCCGACAAATCGCCCTGACCTATCGTTTTGTGGTCCAATTTCGTGACGGGGCTTTGGGAGTAATTGCCTGTCAAACCACCCTGGTTGACTTGTCGTTTCGCGATTGACTCGATTTCGTGTACGGTGGGGCATAGGAATAATTGACGGTCGTGACGTCAATAAAGTTTTCTCCCGATCGGTGAGATCCTGGTGCGTGTTTTAGGTGTCTATACGTTCGGCTGCGCATAGTGACGCTTGTAGTCTGTTCCATACTGTCGTACTTGCTCTCGCTTTGTTGTCGACTTAAATAGCAAAGGAGAAATGATCTGTTCTGGTCATAAATATGTGTGTGATTTCGAGTCATATCGAGAACCAGAATGTCGTGTATTAGAAATAGGTATTAGGCGCCCCCGACATAGATCAACTTAAATAAAGTAACATTGTGAATATAATTAATAATTAAAGAAATAGCTGATTCTCAATTTGGCTTACATCAACGTATTAATTTCCGATATTACGTACCTAGTAATTGGTGCAAGCAACAACTGCTGTTCCACACCTTTACTGCGTTCTAGCGTCTTAGGACAGACAGTCCCAACCAAACAATGTGACGGGTTCTTTTACTGCTTCACGTCTGGTCAAGCGTGATCATGCCGGTGTCTGTAAATGATATACAATTTACCGCGGCATATGGATTTTGTATGCTGTCCATGATGTACAACTTGAATCGATCAGTTGGCGAACTAATGCTTTTACCCGTCTGTACGATATATATCGATCGCGAGCTCGCCACGCACGACGCACTTGTCGTTCGAGAGCGACTCATTTCGCTATATAGACAATCAGCTGTGTTCGTGTGTACCGTAACATATCCTCAACACTTGTTATGCCAACACCTCCACGCATATTTACAATATCATACTAAGGAAATATTGCTTCGGCAGCCACGCACTGTCGTTCGAATTCGACTAATTTCGCTGCAGACAATCAATTGTGCTCACGCGTGCCGTAACATATCCTCAACACGTGTTATGCCAACGCCTCCAAGCATATTTGCAGCATCATACTATACGGGTATATTGACTCGGTGGAGTGTTACCGTCAGAGAATTGCTTCGTCACGCCTTCGAGTCTCACATAATGTCACATTTCCCGTTCGAACTCGGTAACTGCCAGTACGGTGTCAGATTCAATTGTACAGTGACGAATCGGGGTAGCTCGCTTCATCGGGGATCAGTGGACTGACCTTATTTGGCTGAAACGCGCTCGGTGGTGCAATAATGGGAATGAATTGTGACAGATCATACGTGATGCGATCTATAGCCTGCTTTCGGTGAGGTGTAAAGATGAGTGGGAGATTTCGAAATCGGAATCCACTGCGACTATAGGNTTGCAAAATCAAAGTCCAAAAAATCCGACTGNCACGTAAAGNCCTGGTATNTCCATGTATTAGGCTGGTAAAATGTANCATAAATCCNACTCTCAAAGACACTTGGNCGCATCNANTCCGGGTTTAACCAAAACNGATGAAATCTGCGCCGGGTCCGGAAACGAATCGTGACCACCCCCGTCCAGACAAAACAGTTCTGNTGTAAGGGNAGTGTCGTTGTACATTAATTTGCGTACAGCGANACTTTGTATCGANTCATTGGCGGACTTCTGTTTGTCTGTACAGGTGTTATTAGTGTAATTATATTTGCCACCACAAGGAGCACATTGGCAAAATCACACAACGATAACAACTTTACCAGCCAACAACTCTCATGACTTGTCGTTGGTACGCTTCCAATTTCGAAGTGGTGCGATATACGCGAATCAGCTGTGATCAATCGAGCGTGACACAATCGATGTCAGTCATCAATCCGCCTGTTTGGAAAAACTCGCGTTTTCGGGTTGATAGCAACACAATGCGATGTATTTGATGTCACCATCGACCCCCCTATTTTAATAGGGTTACCATAAGGCCTCATTTATGGGAGGATATGTCCTCCTTTTCCCAGATATACCCTCCCTTCGACCAAATGTACCTTGTCAATTTGCTCTCTTGTTAGCTCAAAATCTCCAAAACACACCGCGAATTACGCAAAATGCGGCCCTAGTTTACGAAAATCGGGTATGTAGGTAGTCAAGTCGAAAAATGACCCTATGATGGCATTGCGCGGGCTATTACGTAGATACGGGTCTGTGTAAACATGTATTGGTGAATAGTTAAAAGCGACCCAAGCTACCATCCCATGATAAAATCGAGCGCACTCGACCGTCCCTGTTGGGATCTACCCACCTTAGTACAGCCAAATGACCCGATGTCGTGCCGAGAATATACGGGGGAGATGGTACATCATTCTCACAAGATGTACTTTGGAACGTGTGTGAAATCGGCATCGTCCGTTACTCGACTGAAGCAAGTCGCCACTGCAATCCCTCTCTGTGTATACACAACGTGCTAGGTACTGCAGATCCAGACGAGACTAAGCATTCTGGCGAGGTTATAGAGATAGCTGGAGCGCTTTACAACACATGCTACATTTACTTCAAACGGAAGGACAAAATATTGCTTTGGAGTACTCAAGTAGTTTTGAAGAAATGTCGGTATCGCGAAATCGCTTTCTATCCTAATATAAAAGAGTAGGTCCCCATAAAACTGTCGAGCTCAAACACGTTGGTAACTGTGTGATAGTAGACAAAACTGACTCGAGTACCTCAGAAATAGTGACTGTATACTTCGTTGCTGACCACGCGCCTGCTTATTCACACCGACGCAACTGTGCCCCCGTCATCTTCTTATTGCTCAAATAATTTTACAATACACGAAATCCATTCTAATTTGTCGGTAGTGTTATCAGCACAAAAGACACAGTTACACAAGTCTCGTAAATAGGTGTTGATACACTACAATCGTTTTATCGCCTCTATTTAACTCATAGCTCGATCGCACGACTGACGTTTCCGCAGATCAATTTTTGACGTTTGATCAACTCTTGCCTGGTTATTGGGTTTCTAATCACAGGACGATTGAGATTCGGGTGTGTCTTTTCGATACGTTGCGCAAACTCGATACCCTTCGTTCGGAGTACGTATTCACACTGCGGAAACCATTTTGCATGTTCTGTCCAAGCCTCGTCTTCATGGTCCCAACGAAGCCCGCCGTCACAGTAAAAGCATTTGGTTCTGTCCGAATCAATGTAGTAAAACCCCGCTTTTGCTAACTGTTCAACACTAGCTCTAATTTTATTCGGTTCCCAGCCCTTGTCGAACGTTGCGATTCTTTTTGACAACGACGACATGAGAGGATTCACGGGGTTAAGACAAGGAAATAGTTGCTCAAGACATCGCTTTTCGTCCTCGGAGGGTTCCTGTGGTTCTTGTAGATGTAAAGTGAGACGTCGTATTTTGCCGTCAAGCAACTTATCCAAATTGTCTCGCTCGTGCTCGGTTAGCGCCACATTCCCCGAGTCGTCGCCACGTGCGAAACAACAATCCGGGAGAGACGTCAAGTGTATTTCAGATACATCGTCTGTAGGCCTCCAATTGCGGAGAACGCCGGAGCAGTTGAAGCACTGCGTTCTGTCCAGGTCACCGAGGTAGAATAAACCTTGTTTTGCCAACTCGCCGACCGCCCGTGGTATGGGATAGCTGGGCCATTTCTCAAAGGTTTCGCGACGCTTCGACTCCTTTCGCAAGTCGAGATTCCTAACCCGATACTCGTGCTCTTGATCAACGATATTCGCAAAGTTGATGTTGGCGTTTCCAGCGGCTTTACACTGTCTCAATAAACTTTTGAAATTCGATTTCACAATAGGTATGTTCAACGCCTCTCGTACACAATTCGCGTCATGACGCCGTACACTCGACCCGGTCCATCTTTCGAGGTACACACTGCATCCAAAGCATTTGATTTTGTCTTCAAATCCTAGCCAGTAGTATCCTTCAGACGCTAAATCGGTGCGTGTTGCGTATGATACTTTAGAGAATTTGGCGAACGTGGCGAGTCTGTACAATTCAGCGCGGTGAGAACCGGAAGCGATATACACGCGTTTCTGTCCGGGTGGATCAGAGTATCTCTCCATTCGCGGTATGCCAAGCTCTTTCATAAACATGGAGTACTAAGACAGGGCTTTTGTGTCTAGACCTGCCCCATAGGTCAACCGAGTCGGCTCACACTTATATTCCTAGTTTATCCTTGAAAGTTGTGTATGTTACTGGTTAGCTGTACTTTTATGGCTGATTGACAACCGTTAGCTGTCGCTATTACACCATTTGCATATGTGTTTCCAGGAGAGGGCAACTTGTGCAGTCCGCGGGGCGTGTATAGCATAGTACCTCGGCGGTGCGAATTGCCGAATCGACACATTATTCGACCACCGATCAACATATACGAGGAATAAATCGTATTTAATCAATGTATTTTAGCAACAGCAATGTCACTACAAAGCCGTATCTCGCCGATAATAATGAGGACAATGTGGATTTGAGAACAGTATTTTTATACAGGCACCGCCATGTCTGCTTCTCTCTAATCAATTAATAGACGGTGCAATACTTAAATAAGATTTCATAGTGGTCTATAAGCCCGATACCCTAAATTGACAGAGATATCAATTCATTACAGTTGTTTTCTAACGACGCTACAGACAAGTACCAATGAACACAAACCGAATTGTCACACTGTTGCGTCAATTCCCCGACGACTCAGTATGAGACACTCTCGACCAACGAATGTACATCGGGCAACCGAGATAGGTGACCTTGCGTAGGGGGGTATTTTCGATAACACCGATGCGGCAACTTTATTCTCTCTACTGACAATGTGATGGAGAGCGGCTTAATTCATCAGACAAAGACTGGAAGAAACAATTAGCAAACACAAATCTAATGGCCACACCGACATTCACAGGTATTCGATAGACCCGATCATACCGAGGTCACCCAACTTCTGTAAAGGCACGGATACGAAGCGGGTACGAAGCATTTTGAACGGTGTTGCTCAGTCGCGGTTCTTGGCCTTCCAAGACCTCTGTTAGCATCAGTCTATCTCACCGTTGGAGTGACAATGTCAAACGTCGTAATAGTGATCACTCGCTCATGTGTAGAATATAGAAATTGACGCCTGTCCTATTTGCATGACCTCATGGCTTTGGTGAACTTACTAAAGCGGAAAGTCACTGCCAAGCTGGACATTGATTGATCGTTCTCTTGTTAGCGTCGATATTCGCTCGTGCGTGCTTTCATGTCTTTGAATGTTTGTTATCATCGAGTGGGGTCATAAATAGACAGGGGGACAAATTTGATGCGTTCAACACAATATGCGTTTAGCACATCTCATTCCGGATCGTAACCGATCGTTTACCGCACCTTCTATACGATAAACGTCGCTTATTGCTCATAGGTAAGCCGATGATCTGTGAAAACACAGGCGCTAACGTGTCATTTCGTTATTCCTTCGACGTGACATGACCGCCTATGTAGGCTTTTGGGGTGCCCATCAACACAGTGTTGAACGTGATCCATAAGGACCCCACTGCGTGCTATACGCCTAAATAAATATGTTTATTCGAGTTTACACCTGGTGCGGAGCAGTGAAGTGGGTGCAAAAAGTAAATTAGACAACACAAACCAGTTGATTACATCGATTTATATACGGGGGTTGATAAATTGTGTCAAGTAACTTTTGAATGGATGTTATTTTTGCCAAATAAACCCCCACTCAGTCTGTAGTTTCAAATAGTAACGTAATTATTGGTGTTTCGTTGGGTTAAACGCACTTTAATCGTTGCTACTTGGTCGTTGGTATGTACCGTACAGTGTACACTTTGTAC
>KE603635.1:0-10673 GCA_000444245.1 Botryllus schlosseri
TCAGAGATGTGTATAAGAGACAGGCATATAGCCAAAAGTAAGGAAGTCACAAAATGTCTTGAAGCATAATAACTAGACAATTAGATTTACTTTGGCAATACCGCAAGTAGTGGAAAACGACTCGAGCGCTTCAAAAAAGTAGAAGTACTTGGTTGCTGTCAACCTGTGCTCAAGCAACCTACAGATAATACTCAACTATAAAATAAACCTAATTATCAGCTTTACCCAAATAATACATGTAAAATTGTCAATGCAGCCATAACAGTTACCCGCACGGTCGATATCTTCGCATATTTATATGAAACCTCAAAACACTTACATAGGCATAAGCTCAGTAAACCCTTTGCACCATCAGCCCCTGACCCCTCCCCATTGAAACACTCGTTCGATTTTCTCGTGTAATATACGTATAAGGATAATACAAAGATCATAATTACATCCAAATTCGTCTTGCCATGGATCTCAGCCCCGTCACGAGAACACCAATAAGGTTGGTAAGCCAGATTTTATGAATACCAGATATGTGGAATTGTCATAATCTGCAACCTAGCTGAGCGTTTTGAGACGGACCGCCTCAAAACAACTGCATCTGTGATATTTATGGATAACCAATCATAGAGAGTAAGGAGACCATAACAGTGGTAATAGGACATGTGTTATAACTTGAGCATGACTGATTAAATATTAGTTCACCGATAATATCAACTCAATATTACGTAGTCAAAGCCTTTTTTCAGACTTTGAAACATCGGTATCGGCAATTAGAGGTAAATATATCAGCAATTTTCATCAAGTCATAACATAGCATGGTGTCAGAGAACAATTATCTGCGACTGATGCAATATTGATCATTTGTTATAGCTTACAGATGTCCAGATGCAGCCTCTCTAGTTCATTTTATGTCCAAGCTTAGCAATAGCTGTCAATCTCTCCTAACAAATGCCTTAACAAAAGTTTAGGAAACGTGCCTTAAGTTAGATGCCATATTTTTTGAGTTTGAGTTAACTTCAGGCTCTGATGATTACAATTCCCGTCCACAAACCTTTGGCAAGAAACTCAACAAAACATTTTCGTTGACGAGTTTTGCAATGCTGGCAATTCATTGTCGCGTGTGTACAATGTTTGGGAGCGACACGGGTTAATAAATACATAATCGCGGAAGTTGAAATCATATATCGACAGCATTGCTATTAATCACAAACACCAAAAAAATACAGCAACTAGAACTTCGGCCTGACATGGAAATATTCATTAGGGCTGTTCAAATGTAACTATTTTTTGCAAATTTTATCGACGACTTGATAACGTTGTCAGGTTACCTAAAAAAAACGCTTCATATCGAATTTGGCTCAATTCCAAGTCAAGTCATCAGAGTGGTCAATTTTGGATTTATTGAATAAAAACGAAATTTATGTTTCTCAGATTTCACAACCTATGAAATTGTTATGTTGTCGAAAAAACAATGAATAGCAAATTTTGCTCAATTCCAAAGCGTAGAAGTGACGTTATAGTATAAAATTTTGTATTTTAGTTCTATAATTGACAACAACGATAGAATTTCCCACCGTAAATACTGTTTTTGCAAATTTTTTTTTTATTTTCTACTTGAATAATTTTGATTTTACTGGTTGAATTCAGCCAATTTTAATGTGCAGCGTATTTAGGCAACCTAAAAATGTTATCAAATAGCCAGTAAAATTCGAAAAAAAAGGTTACCTCGAACAATCCTAATATTCATAGTCGATGATCCCGATATGCAAACGACAATGCGACATCTGCGCTTTATCAGGATGTTGGGAATTAGAAAAAATCTTAAACGAAGAATAGAATCATTGCACGTGGGGGTGTGACATAACAATTGCTCAAACTGTTCTCCGAGGTCTCACAAACTACCATCATCATCACTCTGTTCGTCCGTAGGAATTTCAGGTTCAGCAGCCTTTGGGCTATCCTGTGAAATAGTGGCGCATTCCAGAAACCCAAAAATTTCAATGAAACCCAATAAATTCTGGGTCTACTGGGTTGTAAAATACCTTTAAATCATAGAAGTATTCATATGTGCTACAAACATCACAAGTACAGCTGAATCAATTAGAATTATAGCTGCATTTTTCCAGACTAGATTAGAATTACAATTATAGCTACACAGTCTTGTCCAAATTAAATTCAATTAGAACTATAGCTAGTCTTATTCAAATTATATTACAATTAGCGTTATGGCTAGTTTTTTCCCAAATTAGATTAGAATTAGAATGATAACGACACAATTTTTTCCAAATTATACTAGAAATAAAATGGTAGCTACATTTTTTCAAAATTAGATTAGAATAAAAATTGTAGCTGTCTTTTTTTTCCAAATTAGATAAATATTAGAAATATTGAATTCACAAAAGAAATACATCGCGAATCAGGTTAGGTTCATATCAAATCATAGCTCGTTCTTTTGAGCACAAGAATGGCAATATTTTCAGGAAAAAATATAAATTAGAACAATTAGAAATATTTCGGATTAGATTACCGGCATTTCGCTCTAATTAGTCTAATTAGACAGCTACCACTTACTACAACTACTTTAGGAATCTAGAATCCTCTGCCTACAACAGTTTGAGAGAAACCAACCTGGTCTTGGAGCTTTCTCTCCTCCAGAACTCTCTCGAAACAGTCACGCATGAACGACGTCTGAAAAAGAACAATGTCTGTGATACCCAGAGGTGGTCAAAGTATACATTGTTGGTACTCAAGTAGAAGTAGTGATTTCCAAGAGAAATAAAACATAAAAACCAAGAAGTAAAAGTATTCGTAGCTCAAATTCATGAGCACACAAGAAAAAAGGCCAAAACCTAATTGAGTACTTCAAAAAGAACAGATCACATCGGCGATTTGTCACTTACTTGAGTAGAAAATATCTTGACCCATCTCGGTTTCTTTTCTCCCCGTTGATATTGGAAAGAGAAATATTTCTGCCCGTCTTCGTCCTCCTCTTCCGCCCATTCCTTCATCTCCTCCCACAAGAACTCGATCACCTGGTTCTGAAATGAGAGAGAAAATATTTTTTCACAGTCACAAAATACTTTATGCAGGTAATACCGACTACGCACAGCACAGAAAAGATTGACAGGTCACAGCGAAGGAAATGTAATTCACAAAAGTATTTTGATATAAAATGTATAATAGTAGATATATATCGATAATGTATGTGTATATTGTGGCTATAAAATTTGAATATGTCACAGTACAGAGCAGACTTGGACTACAAAATAAATTATGAACGGAAATTGATTAATGCTAATCCTAATCTAATTTGGAACAACTACGCAGCTACANGTGGAATAACTTTTTGCTATAATTGTAATTCTAGCCTAACACGGAAACAAGCTGAGTAGCTACAATTTCAGTTCTAGTCTAATTTGGGAGAACTTTCAAGCTATAATTGTAATTCTAGTCTAATTTTGAAAAAAACGTATAGCTATAATTTTAATTCTCATCTAATTTGGAAAAGCTGATAATTATCTAGTTGACAAACTCAAACTATAATGCCTACCATAAATGAATTATAAACCCACCTCGAGTTGTCCTTCTTCGGAGCAAGCGAACAGCTTGAAATTGCCGAGCGAGACCGCCACGATAACGTGCCCTTTCTTTCTCGAGTCGCACGGGCAATGCGGGAAGAAAATGTGATTGTATTCGCCGGATTNAGACACCACGTCCAGATACTGCGAATTGGGGAGTGTTTGAAATATTTGAGCTAGAGCAGAACATAGTGGAGGCAATCGACTAACGTCTGAATGCTTTTCCTGTGAAGCGAGCATCTTCAGTTGTGTGAGAGTGCGGCCCGAAACTTTGGTCATATTGCTTTTCACGTCTTCCATTGCCTGAAAACAGGAGCTGTGATGTTATAGACGTACCAGACTTGGGCNAATTCCAGCAAATTGTAGTTAATCTAATCATAATCTGTTCTGTACCTGCAACAAGCTTTTCGTATNGTATAGTTCGAACCATGTTTTCTNTCATTTTCTGTGANCCAAATTGCTAAATCAGTATTTCTTTCTTAATCTGGACCACGTATAAACAGACTTCAAAAAAAAACAGACTATTGATTTAGTTTATCTAGCCTNTGATTTTAGTTCGTGTATGAACAGGCAAGAGTGCCCATGATTTTCTCAATTCCAAGCTACTTTTTCGCGGNCTGGTCAGAGTTTGGGCCCATGCCAGATATGGCATTCAGACTTTGGAATGCCCAGGTCTGCTCTACATGAAACGCACCTGTTTAAAAATGCACCTCTCCGAGTTCGCGTCTTTTCTCAAAACCGATTTCTCCCGATCCACGGAAAATATCCATTTCCTGATTTGGACTTCTCGCCTTTTACGCCCTTTCAACTTTGGCACGATCAGGTCGTCGGGACGCAGTTTACAATCTACGGTAAGTTTGGAAATGATTAACATGCACACAGGATCTGTGCATAATATGATTGTTCAAAATTNTTTNTTTTTTTTNAAATTTTTTGTAGCAATCAGCTAAAATTGCTAGGTGGGCTAAAAACATGTTACACCCCAAATTTAGCTCAATTTTTATTTTCAAATTTACTGTCAACCTCATGGAACTGTCAAGTTATCTAATAAAACGAAACACAACAAATTTGGCTCAATGCTAACAGGTAGAAGCTAAGCTATTGGACTTGAATATCTTGGCTTCGAAAAAATAGTGTTTACTGTAAGAGTGCGGATAATCCTAGAATTGTTCTTAATTAATTCTACTGGTTTGAATTGAGTCAAATCAATTTTACTCGGTTTTTGCAGACAACTTAACCACGTCACGAAGTTGAGCAGAAAAAATTTTCAAATTTTTTTTACAACACATTCAAAATTTTCCAACTAATAGCTTCACTTCTGCTCGTCGGAATTGAGCCAAATTTCGTGAACAACATTTTTTTAGCCAACCTAACCATTTTAGCTGATAGCCGCAAAGATTTGAAAAATGTTATTTTCGAACAACCCTAGTGCACAACCATGCAACTCACAAAAACGATGGTCCGGCATAGGTAGAAAGACTCCGAAAAATTCTTCCATTTCTGAGGAAATTTCCAACTTTTCCAGACTTTCCTGCGATAACAAATGGCAGATAACACACTGATTCTGATTTTTGATATATCTGTGAAGTCGCGATCAACTCACAGCATTGTCACAAAGTGCAATGAAGAAGGCAAGGACTAAAAAATACTTGATAATCTTTAATGTCATGTAGAACTTGTAATATATTCTTTGGCGGTCGTAGAAAGGTACAGATCTGAACTTCCCACATCATTCATACTGTTATGATGCCATAATATGTGATACTCAAATACTCTTCTCGAAGCCTTATTCTCGAGTCAGAATTACTTGGTACCAGTGTTGGGATCAAGTCACTACCTTCGAGTCACGAGTCATCTCGAGTCATTGCACATTTTGACTCGAGTCAAGTCAAGTCACTCGTTTTTTGGCTGTGACTCGAGTCAAGTCAAGTCGAGTCACGAGTCAAGTCACAATTCAAGTCAAATTGAATTTTCGAAGTATCAGTGACGGTTCAAAGTCATTACATTTTGCTAGCTGTGTGAAAGACAGAATAATTTGCCATTTATCTTGCATCAAATAACTAATATAAAGCTTAATATGCACGCAAGAAGGCTTCTATCACGCACACGTAGAACCGCAAATAAAATACGCGACTAACTGTATAGCCATGCTACAGTCTGTTATAATATCAGCCAATAGGATCTAATATGAAGCCTCGAGAAGTTGTAACAAATTGATATGAATTTGAATCATTCAAGAGGGTTGGTAAAAGTGATCACTGCGCAATGTTAGCACTGAGCCGTCCAAGAAACATAGTTACGTTAATTGCTATTGTATTCTTCTTCTTCTTCTACTACTACTATACTACCACGACAACGTAAGCTGTGATCATTTCGTCTGTGGTCAATATATTTGTGATGCAATAATGGAGGATCGTTCAAACGTACATTCAGTGAATGCCTGGTTACTCTCACAAGTGACACTGGCGTACCGCGAACAATACGAACATATGCACAAAATACACTGATTTGATTGATACCGTTAACTTGATGACTTGAAATTGACTCGTAAATTTTGGTCCGAGTCACGAGTCAATCCGCATTTTTGAAGCGCCGAGTCAAGTCAAGTCATTTTTGCAAAGTGACTCGAGTCAAGTCAAGTCACCCGAAAAAGTGACTCGAGTCTGACTCGAGTCATCCCAACACTGCTTGGTACTCGATTTTGCCAAGTTTTCCCATAATCTCAACTCACTTTCAAGATATCTTTCGCCGTAGTTGTCTTTGTGATTGTTACTATGGTTTCATCGCCGCCAAAATACGTGACGTAAATTTGATTCGGCTTCAACGTGGCGATGGTAGGCTTTGCAGATTTTTCCTCGTTTTTAGATTTTATTTCGGGTTCTGCTGCTGCGGGCTTTGAAGTTTTTGCCGTCTTGGCGACACCGTTCTGCTGTTTCGTTTCCGTGTCGTTTGCAGATTTTGCTTTAAAACAGACACAGGATCATAACAGCACGCAATAACAGCATAACCTTAACTGTAACCCCGGAATCAACCCTTGTATGTACTGTATCCTAAACCCAACCCTAAATTATACCAGAATTTAACCCACATGCCCAATTGTCACATGCTCACATGTCCACGGACCTTCCAAGACGTTTAAGATCGATTTCAAATAAAAAATGGTTGTCTGAGAAGTAAGATCTTGTCGAGTGGTAGTATACTTCTAGCGATTCGTCTCGCGCGGCTACTTTCAAAATTAAAAAGGTAGCTAAAGCTTCATGACTAACACAGCTGATGACATTACAAATAGATTCAATTTCTATAATTCCATTATTGTACAGGAGCTGTTTCTTGGAAAGCTAGAAAATTCTAGCTGCCAAATAAAACTAACTATAGAGCAAAATGCCGCTGCCGGTAATGGAATTCCAATGTAATCATTTTAATAGTAATCTAATTTCTAATGCTTCAGTAAAACTATATCGTTCCAAACGAGCAAAGCTTGTTGTACAGACATTTGCCATTCTCACGCTGATTTGATATCAAGCATGCTTGATTTTTGTTACAGAACAAAAATATATCGACAAATTTGATACTTTCCGACAAGGGCTGAATATAGATAGAGGATGTATGTCTCACTACACCATGAATGCTTGACTTAGCACTTTTTGTTCTTTTCAAATTAGCATATAAACACCTTATCCAATCCGATTTTAGGCACACAACTCACTATTTGCATTTCAAATCAAAACTTGATATTTGTGTCTATGATGTCATAGAGTACGCGACTTCAGTATCTAGAATTTCTCATTCCCTATGATGTCATAATATGCATATGTTCAAATTGAAAATATTTTGCGTTGCTCTTTTTGCGTTACTTTCGCTTTGACACCTGATGAAGGAGCAGCGCTCCGAAAGCTCGTGTAACTAATAAAGTTATATTCATTCGCAAGTGGACGTTAAATAGAGTGTGAAAGCTACTAAGGTCTTGATTTTTGTTGTAATTCGGAATCTAATATAATTTCCAAGTTTTTGCCCAATCAGTAATTCCATTGTAATCTGATTTGGAAAAAGCCGTAAATTTTCTAGCCGTCCAACTGTGACGTCCTACAATTATTTCGCTCGTAAATAAGATACAAACTCAAGACTACTTTCTACTTTTCAAGATATGAATTGTAAAAGGTAAATGGCTATGCTGAGCATAAGGGTAAGTCGTCTATAAGTACACCCACACATGTGGGTATGCAGTGGAAGTAGCATAGTTGGACATCTATAAAATTTTCAGATTTTCAAATTAGAATTAGAATTCCAAGTCTCATACAAATTAGATTACAATTAGAATGATAACAATGCATTTTTTCTAAATTATAGTAGAATTAGAATGAAAGCGATATAGTTTTTTCCAAATTATATTAGAATTACAATTCTGGCTATGCAGTTTCTTCCAAATTAGAGTACCATTATAATGATAACTATGCAGTTTTTTTTAATTATATTAGAATTAGAGTGAAAGCGACGCAGTGTTTTTCCAAAATATAGGCTTATTAAAATTCGAATGATAGCTATGCAGTTTTTCCAAATTATATTAGAATTAGAATGATAGCTATGCAGTTTTTTCCAAATTAGACTGGAGTGATAGCTACACATTTCTTTTAAAAATTAGATTAGAATTACAATGATAGCTACACATTTTTTCCAAATTAGATCAGAATTACTCAGAATGCCAGAATTTACAAAAACTTGAAAATTTAATCAAATTCTGTAATAGAAATAACTACAAAACTTCAAAATGAAGTTAAATTCACAGTAAACCAGAGTCGATTCTCGTATGCATGAGAACATTGAGAAGAGCAAATGTCTGTACAGAGAGCTCAACTCGTTTCGCACTGTACAGTCCTCCTGTAGCATATACTTCACACAGAAACCAGAAATTCTATCAGAATTGAAATGAGACCATAGAAACTTTTCAAATTAAATTGGAATTAGATTACCGCCATTTCACTTTAATAGTTTTATTAGACAACTAGAATTAACTGATTACCTGAATTAACTTGAGTAAAAAGTAGAAGTATTTTGTCACTCACAAGATCCCAGCTCTTCCTCGGCATTGTATTCGTGAAGTTCGGGTTCATCGTTTTTTTTCGTTTTGCTTTCCTCCAGATCGATTGAATTTAAATTTAAGAAATCCTGAACCACGTCGCATTCCATGATCACCCGGATGTTGAAAGCTGAAAAAAGGTTTTGTTAGGTTGTGTAACAAACGAGAAAATGCGAATCATTCCAAGAGCTGGTCAACGCAGCCAGCATTGCTAGTCAAGTAGAAGTAATTTCATAAATTTCTACAAAATAACAGTAATGATATAGGTACAGTTGAGCAAATAAAATGAGTACTGTAGGCCTAGTGTCACTTCAAAGATAGGGTTACCATATTTTGAAAATCAGAAAAGAGAACACTCGTTCAAATATTTCAGACACGCAATACCGAAGGAAAATCCTGAAAAAATGGTAAATTTCGCCACTTCGTAGTCAGTTGATTAAAAAAAGGTCAACTTTCAGGCTCAGCTCCCAAAATAGCAGGCGGGGCATTACTTCAGTGCCGATGTACTGTAGGCCTATCTCAGTCGCATTTTGCCCTATATTTAACCAAAATTCTCAAAAGAGGACAAATTCTCAAAAAACAGGACATTTCGGCGTCCTCCGAGGATACTTTCAAAATAGTCAAAAGAGAGGACAAATCCTCTTAAAAGCAGACGTATGGTAACCGCAGTTAATGAGAAGTAGGCAAAACACATAACAACTTGAGTAAGTGGTGCTACTAGGGAGGACCTACTTGAGTATTCCAAACAGTACAAGTATTCTAGGCTTAGTGTTACCTAAAAGCGGGTAAGAGCAGCAATTTCAAAGACCTGGAAAAACTACTTTAAGTAGAAGTAGAAACATGAAAACTTGAAAAACTCCAAGTAGCTTGAAAAAGTAATGTTACTGACCACCTCTGCACATTTTACTTCAAGGTATAAAATATCCAAAAAAAATCTCACTGTTGCGGATGAATTCGTTCAGAGCGTTTTTTCTCTTGGCCAACTGCTGCTCGCTCATCTGGAACGGCCACTTGCCCGGAAATTTGGGGAATTGAAAGTCGTTAAAAATCTTCTCCAGTTCGTTATACAGAGTTAGAAATTCGCTGTAGCGTCTTTTCGCGACTTCTTTCCCGGCTACCGTGATCACGTACACCTGAAAAAGTGAATTAGTCTTTAGATTTTTGATGTCAAGAGTAGGGTTGGGCAGCATCAAGACACACACAAATTATTTGTATAAGATCAAGAAGGATTTGTACCACATATTTCACTCCATTCTCTTCAATTTGCTGGAATTCCGGAATATCGAGGCGTATGGTGATCACGTCGTTGTAATCGTAGAAAAATTCGTCATCAGGATCCAATCTGAGAGAAAATATTGACCATGGCGTTGATTTGATGATGGTTCATGAAACGGTTTGAGGTGCATTAGATGGCACATATTGGATACGGTAAATATCCATTTTGAAATATACTGAATATTTACGCTAGTCAGGGTATTTGCCAGTGATTAGAAAAGAATTTCAAAATATTATTTCAATTAAAAACTGGTTTATACAGTGGCCATAACCTGAAGTTAGAATGCCAAAATAATATAAATAAAACACACAATAAACATGTTGGTACATAAATTATTTTTTCCATACAAGTTAATGAGACGGTTAATCCTGTTTTTTGCTCCGACAATGTTTTAATTCCAGGTTTGGTGGTGGAGGGAAGAAATTAAACCCAAGATAAACAAGGAGCTTGATATATCAAAACAAGGTTTTAAATACTTATATACTGAATAGATTATTAAAATGTATATTAAATCTCAACAGCGTACCTTTGCGCGTCCCGGGCCGGCACTGATATGACGGTCAGCTTCAAGTCGTCACCTCCCGCTTTTATCAAATCCACAACCTGCCGATGAGTGGCCCCTTCTACCTTCACGTCATTTCTACGAATTTTGCAGCAAAAATCTTGCGTGAAAAGCACACAGTCGAGCACTTGGATAGCAAAAAACCTTACACGGCAAGAATTCTGTCACCGGGTCGTATTCCCGCCGTTTCCG
>ATSW01110265.1:0-10070 GCA_000444245.1 Botryllus schlosseri
GACCTCACGTATGCAAAATTCGGTTTTTTCCCACATAATGTGAGAATTGTACTACTTATCTTCATTTCTGGTTCGATCTGCCTGTCCTTACGAAGTAGTTCGGCCTGAAAAAACTTTTTCGACTTAAAAACCGACAGGTTTTTACATGAAAAAAACTTTATTTTAACGAAATCTGGACCTATGAAGAATTCTGTATTTACATCCCGCATTATGGTAGAAATAATTTGAAAAAAAAATCCTTTACAACGAAAGATACTTTCCTACAATCTCGGATAGTAGCTTGGCAAGAATGGAGAAATAACATTCAACAGCGGCAGGTTGCAAACATTTTTCGACTTTGTAAACAATTTTGACCATTTCTTGACCTAACGCTACAATTTTGAAAAAATTTAGACTTATTTTGACATGTCAGAAAAAAATCGTCAACTCATTACGATACCATAGCACTATGGATTATGATGCAAAGCCAAGTATGCACCTTTTATGCAACCACAAAGAGCACAATGCCAGTGCTACATCGCATGAATAAAGATTATTTCATTGCACTTTGTGAAATGCTGTGAGTTCATCACGACTTCACATGTATGCCATTTTCACTGACGTGCGTATAGTACGTCATACTTCGCATGTTGTGATACGGCCAATTGAGGTCTCAAGGCTTGGGACATAGTATCAAAACTATAATTCTCATGGATAAATTAATTCGTAGTTGCAAGGAGTGTATATATTTTCTGTACTATAACTCGTTATGCAACAATCACTTCAACTAACTACAGGGCGGAAACTACAATTCAACATTTGTAGAATTCCTCAAATACAGTTGAACCAAACAATGTGTATATCTTGAAATACTACAAAGCAAAGAAATTCATTACAGATTGTTGATATACAATGCTCTTACCAATTCACTACTAGTTGCTGACGATTACCCCTAACGAAAATATCCGGTTTCATCTCAATACCCATATATTATTCAATTGTATATTAAACCTCTGTACCTCAAAGAAGCTCGTCTAATTCCAGTATATATATTCAAGTAAATGAAGCCTGTGACATCGAACGCAGTCCAATAAACCATATTGAATATTTGCTAATTATTATCAATCCTAGATTATGCGACACGCTAAATCTGATTTATGCCTGTTCTAACGTCACAGTGATGAGCTTTATAACTTAATCTACTGTTCGTTTTACCGGCACTCTTCGTTAGAATCTAGCGTGGCGATCACGCTGTGAGATGATTACATACTGGACGATATATACCCGCATCTTCGCCAACTACTGTGCCAGACAATTAATCAATAATAAAAGCCGATCATTTATGGTATCCACAGTCCAATGAAGAAAGACGCGCTGTAAATGTCTCATCAATCGTAATACTCTGTAATTTCAGTAGCGAATGTAACCGCGCAATTCCATAACTGCAGGTTATAATAATTGGCACCAGGATGATCGCTCATTTCCTACCGCCGGATCAAGCATTAGTTGAAGGGTAATAATGATTGTTGAATGCCAAATGGCAAATGAGGGACCGAACCGGCATATATGCTTAATTGTTTATATTCCATTGTTTTGGGGCGGATATGTGGAATGATGCTTTGCTCTTTGCTCTTTCTGTAATCGGGGTGTGAAGATACACCCATGACACGCGAAACCAGTACTACCTCGGTATAGATCGAGTATAAAATTTGAATCCAAATTATTGTATGCACGTAGGGGCATCGGAATGTAGAAAGACACGGGGGATTTATGACCGCAATATAAATCTGATTTAGGTTCTGTTTTCTTGTACCACCCTTTTCGGCCCTATGGGGTGTGAATACACGCTCTTCGCTAAGAGTGATAGATATTGATAATACGCAGATTGCTATGTATTTTTAATTTTCATACGTCGAGGCTACGTCGATGTACGTTGGCAATAATAACCAGCCTTGACCCAGAGTTGAGAATTTTCAGCTTTTCCAAATTCGATTAGAATGCGAATTATAGCTACACAGTCTTTTTTCAAATTTCAGTAGAATTAAAATTAAAGCTACATAGCTTTTGGAGATTAGATTTGAATTAGATTTATAGCTGCGCAGTCTTTTCCCAATTACGCTAGAATTTGAATTATAGCTACATAGTTGTTTGTACATTAGAATTGAATTAGAATTACAGCTAAACAGCCTATTCCAAACTAGACTATGATTAGATTTTAGAGCTACACAGAAAATTATATTACATTTAGAATTGAAGCTACACAGTCTTTTCCAAATTACACTGAAATTAGATTTATAGCTACATAGTTTTTTTTAACAAATTAGATTTGAATTAAAATTACAGCTACTCAGTTTTTTCCGAATTAGACAGGAATTAAAATTTAAGATACACAGTTTTTTGCACATTAGATTACAATCAGAATTTAAGCTACACAGTCTTCACCAAATTACACTGGAATTAGAATTAGAGCTACATGTAGCTATACAGTGTTTTCCAAATTAGACTAGAATTAGAATAATAGCTACACATTTCTTTCTAGCAAGTTAGATTAGATTTGGAATTACTGAATTCGTGAAGTCTACGAAATTGAAGCAAGTTCACTTCATATCAAACCAGAGTTCATTATCGTCAGCACGAGAATGGCGAATGTCTGCACAGCAAGTTTGGCTCATTTCGTACTATATACAGTTCTTCTGCGGCATTTCAGGGAAACCAGCAATTATATCAGAATTGAAATTGGAGCATGAAACCATTTAACAAATTAGATTAGAATTATATATCCTGGATTTCGCTCCAATTGGTAGATCTAGAATTATCTAGGTGTCCAAGTCTGCCTTGACCATTAAGCTGGGTTGCTGACTGAGAACCATGGTCAAACCGAGCCTCGGTGGTCACGTATAGCGCTCTATTATACCAGAACCACTCGCCAACAGCCCTAATTACTTCGCGATCTGCGAATGCACTCGTGATCTACCGGCACATTGCTACCGGCATATAGTGGCTTACGGTAGTGAAGCAGGCTACCGGTATGCAATACACTATGTATGACATGACATCTCTATTTCCAAAAGGCATAACGACGGCAAAGTACCAATTTAGCAACACGTATATGAAATGAAAGTCGGCAATAATCTAGTATGTTAGTATACAACAAAAGTACGGTTATACACACGCAGAACGTAAGCTCGTGAATAATAGATATCCACGGCATATTTAAGGATTAATTCTAATTCACATGAAATAGAACATTAGTCTTGAGAAAAAGAGTCGCATCGTGAACAGTAAATCATTTAATAGTATACACATTGCACATGCACACGCAGCGTCTTACAAAAAGCTAGCCAACAAGTGGGCCGTGGTATAAGTCGACAACAAAAAAATCATAAAAAGAACGAAACCATGGCCTTTTTCGGCGCAGTGGCAGAATTAGTTATTGCTGACGAAACTACCGATGATATTGTGGTCCCGTCGGGCCACATTTTTCCTGATTCTACGAGAAGCGCATCAATACTGCGCGAATAGTGAGTCTTTTTCTCGGAAAACTAATCCTGGATCGCATTTACATGTAATTAACAAGATATTATAAGATAATAATAATAGGTTATTTCGGTCCACCAATGGCATTGTCATGAGTAACATACTTCCAATGGCACCAACCGTATACGTTGATTAGGGCCTATACACTGCGATATATACACCAGTATCTTTACAGGACGCCTGAATATTGGCGTACGCCGCCTAGGAAGAGCGCACCCGGTTCAAAATCACTCAGATTATCCTACTACCTAACTACATGATGAAATTTATCGTTGTTACAGTTGGAGTATACTTCTGATAACTGACAGAAATTCATAACTCTACTGAGGTTACCTACAATTCTATTGTCGCTTCAAATTCTTTCGGGACTGCGACACTAGACCTTGATATCACTGAAGAACTCATCCTCAAGTACATAACATTGCCAACGGTTTCGATCTGCTCGCAATGTGTCTGCTGAGCTGGCTATTGCTATATTCACGGCTGATTCGCGATTACCGGGGACATAAGCACGTGACGTTGTTACAACAAAAGATCTGGAAAGCTCTTCACTTCACGTTAGGACCAGCTGAAATAGTATCGTATTGTACTATAAAAATTTAACATGGTAATTCAACTTTAGCTCGTGGCTCTAGGACGGAAGCACCGGGTGAGTAGGATAATTCATTAGATTCTATATCACCGTTACGAGTTATTTCAGTGCGGAAATACGATAGATGCAATCATTTGCTATTGTTATTCTGAAATGTACACAGACATACGATGAGTGAGCAAAAGTTTAATTTTCGTATTGTAAAGGAGACTTGTTTAGCCTTGGAATGAACATCCCAGGCCCCGGCATACCTCTATATAGGATATAGATTGCATACAGTACATTCTCTTATCCTTTAATACATAGACACTTAGGCCTATTTATATTACCCACCACGGAATTTTGAAGTTCTCGATATAGAAATGTTATGTAATACACACGAACTGCCTATTTCACCCCATGGCAACAATCCTTTTGTTCGATGGCTTAGCAAAGGACACTCCGTTATTTCTTTGCTGTGTACTAGGGATCTTCAAAAATGACTTTTTTTCTCAAATCGTACTGGCTACTTGATAAAATTGTTAGGTTACCTAATTTAAGCCTACACACAAAATTTGGTTCAATTCCAGCCAGTAACCGCTTTGCTACAGGAGAACAAAGTTTATATTTATTATATAAAAATAAATAATAAAAAATTTAAAAATTTTCTGTTCACCCCATGAAAGTGTTAGGCTGTCTATAGTAACGATGCTCACCAAATTTGGTTCAATTCCAACCAGTGGAAGCGGAGTTATTGCCGTCGAAAAATTTGGATTTGAATAAAATAGTATTTACGGTGAGCAGAATTATAATAAATAAAAAAAGAATCGGTCACCGTAAATACTATTTTATTCAAATCCAAATTTTTCGACGGCAATAACTCCGCTTCCACTGGTTGGAATTGAACCAAATTTGGTGAGCATAGTTTCTATAGACAGCCTAACACTTTCATGGGGTGAACAGAAAATTTTTAAATTTTTTATCATTTATTTTTATATAATAAATAGAAACTTTCTTCTTCTGTAGCAAAGCGGTTACTGGCTGGAATTGAACCAAATTTCGTGTGTAGGCTTAAATTAGGTAACCTAACAATTTTATCAAGTAGCCAGTACGATTTGAGAAAAAAGTCATTTTTGAAGAGCCCTACTTTGTACCGTACAGTCGTCTCGATTCGATTGATTACATAGTTATACATTAGGCTAATTGGGCCAGAGGTCACCAACCTAGGGAATTTAACATCTTAAGGGCAAATTGCCTCAATCCTCAAAGGGCAATTTCGGTTTGAATATCCACATCACCAAAAGGGCTGGGAACCAGTCGAATAGTTTTGTGAAATGCTTGTAAACATAATCGGGAAACCCAATCATTCAACCAGACTTGTACAACTAGATATTTCTAGCTGTCTAGTAATTAGACTGAAATAGAGCGAAATGCCAGTAATATATTTCTAATCTAATTGGTGAAATGTTTCTATAGCCAACTCTAATTTTAATTCAAATCTAATGTATTGTTTTCCTGAAAATACCTCTTTGTCCGCGACATTTCGCGGCTAGTTAACAAGAATATCGCTCTCCCACCGGGAGATCCAGAGCAAAGCCTCCATCGCATTGCTTACAGTACACCGTATAGACACCGTAGACACGATAGTAGGGTTACCATATGCTATCCTTTAGAACAGTGGTTCTCAACCTTTTAGACACGCCTTTCTTTTTGAAAGTGAAAAATTTCGCGCCCCCCTTGTCATCATATCGCAAAATCCCAACGGGATGCTAGCAACCCCAACAGATTGTTTGATGGCATGGAAGGTTATGAGTGTTGATGAGTGAATTAAAAATATGAAATTCGGTCTATATATTGAGAAACACGCGTGAACTGGAGGTAAATCGCGCACCGCGCGAAATTTATTTTCAGTTGACTGCTTCTTCGCTCCCCCCTTCAATGCTTTCACGCCCCCCAGGTTGAGAGCCACTGCTTTAGAAGGAATTGTCCTCCTTCTTCGGGACAGGGATATCTAGATAGTGAACCTAGATAGTGAATCTAGATATCCCTGCTTCAGGAAATCGAAAATGTCATCCGAGGACGCCTAAATGTCATCCTTTTCGGCAATTCGTCCTCCTTTACAGCTTTTACAGCTAGGCTAATGAACAGGCTCAACTCAATCGGCATAAATGACGCGAAATAGGTAATGTAATAGGACGTGTGAGTGGGTCATACGGGACTCGAATCAGAGTGATGGCATTTGTTAAATTTTTATTGTCAGCACCACAAAAGTAACGTAAATACGCGGGCAATTCGGACTTTGAGTCGAAGGGGGGCCTTTCTTAGTCAACACCACAAAAGTATCGTAAAAAGGGGGTAATGCGAGAGTCGAGTCACAGTAACGACCTTTCTTTCTAGTCAACACAAGATTTCCAGAAAAGATTTCAAAATCAGCTGTTTTCAATTCCGGTAAACTAACTTTTGAGATTTTTTAAAAAGCATCCTTCTTTCCGGTTTCCAGAATATGGTAACCCTATATAGTGGTTATTGTGGCGATAATACCCAAGCTGGCACAGTAGCTTGTAGTCTGCGGACAACCTTGTAGTTTCGATCACAAACAGAACAGCATCAGATGGTTAACACAGGCTTGTTCACTTTCATTCCCTCCAATACATCAAGAAAATACATTAAGGATCTAATTCTAACCTAATCTGCATGGTTGGTGCTGCCTGCAAAATGAGTAGCATATGTCCACAGGGCTTTGGAACCCTCGATTCCAACCATCTGCGCAACACACCGCCTAGTAATTGCCACCTGTCCAGAAACATTGATTTTCTCAGGCTGCACTGGATATTATGTAACATCATTCCCAAATTCCAGTGAATAATCAATGAAGCAGTTAAATTGATAGTGACATATTCGACTGAAATCGATAGTTCAATTTCGATAAGCCAAGTTACTATAGTCTCACAGAGACTATATGTCATTCATAATGCCACGGCGTGATTGTATTTTAGATAATGATACCGGAACGGAGTTACTTCAGTTCATAGAGTTACGTCCGGTAAATGGGGGACATAGATTCAGCTGTAGGCTATGCGGTACTTCAACGCAATTACTACAATTAAGACCACTTCATCTCATGATAAGTGGTAACTGCGTATCATGCGAAGGTTTGGTGGTAATGACAAAGATATGATAAAATAAATTTACATTTCAATGAGGATTAGACGGGGTCAAGAAACTATAGCGCAGAACGTCGACACGAATTTACTGATTCTAAACACAATCAACTTTTCATTTCATGGCCATCAGGGTTGTTCAAAAATAACCTCTCTCGACCTCAGGACCGTATTCCACACACAATGCGATTATGTTTTAATTGCAGAGACCTCGGGCACAAATACAGTCGTCTGGAGACGCGTCTACATTTGGGCAAATATTGAACATGATGTAATGCGTCGTGGTTTGTGTTGATGCAAGAAAAATTTCGTCGAGATAAGGATCGTAAATAAGCACGATTTCGCTGTGAGTGCATAGGAATTCGTAAACTATCGGTTCAAACCAATTATGTAACTATTGTGATGCCGAATGAGGATATCATGACCGTGGTTCAAACTCCATATGCCGGATAAGAGGCAGAGATAATCGTATCGGGTCGTCATTGATCTAACTCCAACAGCTTCTTGTAGGTAAAGAACTTTAATATATAATTGAATAGTCTATTTGTATTGAAATGACCCAGAATATTTTCGGCTGATACTCATGAGAGGTAATCGTCAGCAACTAGTGGAGAATTAGAAGGAATATTGTATATCAACAATCGTATCACAAAATATCACTATGCGAAACGACTACGAGTTGTATCCAGTACCGTTTTTAATCAAAACAACCTATTTCGCACTCCTAGATAACAGATGCGATGGTTGACGATGTACTTCCACTTTTCAGAGCACTCGAGTACTGCTCAAGTACTACGTACTCAAGTAATTACATTTTTCGACTGTTTTCACTTCTGATCGAAGTAGAAATTTACGTTACTTCTACTTGAGTAGCCCGAGGTACCTCTGGTTCTCTAGTGACCCACTGAACCGTGTTGAAGCTGTACTAGCGATGTAACTAACACCCAACACGACAACACATCACACACTATTAAACATTATGGGTGTTCAAAAATGACTTTTTCTCTCAAATTCGCCTGGCTACTTGATAATATTGTTAGGTTACTTAATTGAAGCCTGCACACCAAATTTGGTTCAATTTAAACCAGTAGCCGCATTGCTACAGGAGAAGACAGTTATTTATTTACTATAAAAAAAATGAATGAATAAATTTCAAATTCTCTGTTTGCCCCATGAAATTGTTCGGTTGTCTATAGAAACGATGCTCACCAAATTCGGTTCCATTCCAACCAGTGGAAGCGGAGTTATTGCCGTCGAAAAATTTTCATTGGAATAAAATGGTATTTACGGTGAGCACAGCTATAATAAATAAACAAAGAATCGGTCACCGTAAATACTATTTTATTCAAATCCAAATTTTTCGACGGCAATAACTCCGCTTCCACTGGTCGTCTTTGCCTCTGCGAGACAGGCTGTCGCGTGTTACATCATGACGTAATATATGTGACTGAGGTCGGGTNNGTCGGAGACAGAAGATATACGCAGCGAAGTACGCAACACAACCTTCTAGAAGAGTCAGATTACACATCAATAACATCACATAAGTATTCGCTCTGCGTTATAGTCGGTAACANTTANGCAACTCGCTAATCAGTTCGACTGCAGACTAAAGTTATATATTACTTCCTGTAGTTAGTCAGCTGATNCAGTNTTTACACTTTACACCATATCGTCATGAATGACATTTGAATGTGCCATACCACTTTTACAATTGCATCATAGTAAAGAAATATGTAATATCCATGGCTAAACCATTATGTAATAGTGTAACACAATAATCAGTGATGTCTTATTGATAGGGCTAACTTTATAACCACTAAGGTAGTTAGTTAGAGGAACACGGTGGGCTGATAAATTATTTAATTGCCAAGATCACCACACCCCAAACAANATAGCAANCCTATTCGTCATTCAGCAACGGACTTACCATGATANCATCGTTCANTATATAGATACGGTTTATTTCATCAATCATACCCATCCCATCCCGGAAAAAGACAATATAATTATTATGACTCTATAGGGAAATCCCGTATAAATTACCGACCGTAATTATACTCGCATACCGTATGTGTGTCAGACTGCCATATATGATGAAGNGAAGACGATCATGACGATAGTACATCATTCTNNAGCAATGAATAAGATCTCGTCTATATGCGNAGCACTCGGATGCTTCAAACTTAACCGTGCGTATTTATCATTCGCTCTGAATATATATATAGTTCAGTTATTGTTATTGGTCAATGAGGTCTGTATAACTAGAACTGGCTTTGACTACGTCATAAGAGTGTAAGATTGTATATATGCTACCTTCTTGATTTCCAAATCCGCAGTATANTTGTATTCCACGTCGTGGGCTTTCTTGTTATGTTCGTGCATGACTTTGGCAATCTCTTCAGCAGGGTAATGTCCGCCAGCTGATATAGAAAGGTGCAGCATGAAGGAAATACGCACAAAAACNATTCTAAACATGTAGGGCAGATGTGGGACCGATGAGACAGTGGGACCGAAAATACTTGGAAAATTCCCTGTGATAATCCCATGATTACAGTACGCGAATTTGTCTACAATTTGCATGATGGCAGAATCTTTCCCCACATGCAAAAAACTTCGACCTGCGTGAGTTATGGGTTTGCGGCAGATGAGTTATGTTTTGACGGGATAAAATAAATTTGGATCGACGTATACATTTTTCTATATCTCCTTCCACACTAACAAACCAGTCATAAATTTTAATGGCAAGTGTAGGGCTTGTATCAGGGTATATATTGCCCCATATTTTTCAATTCAATACCATTCTCGAGTGGACTATTTTCAAT
>ATSW01110266.1:0-11301 GCA_000444245.1 Botryllus schlosseri
GGTTGGAATCAATTCAAATTTGGTGTGCGTCGATTTTTTAGGCAGGCTAACAATTTAATCACCTAGCCAGCAAGATTCAGGAAAAAAAAGTTTATTTTTAACAGCCCTATTATCCATTCTTGATTAGAGTCTACGTTTGATGCTCCAGATACAAAAGGTCCAAACCAAGTCAATACTTCAATCAAAAACAACACCCAGAAAGGGCGTGTAACTCACGACTGAATCCCGAAATTCTTTCTCCATCCGAACGACTTTGTCTTCGGCCGCTTTCAATTGACAGAGGAGGACCTCCTTTTCTTTGACGGCGCTGTCCAATTCCTCTATTTTGAGGCGAAGGTCTCGTTCGAATTTGGTGGCCGAATCCGTGATCTCGATAAGGTCTTCTTGGAGACAATCCATCTGCGGACGGATATCGACGTTACTTCATGTCCAAACTCGAAAAAGAAGCGCAGATTTCACATCGAATATCCGAGCGAATAAATTCTGAGTCGTGTATTAACCGATAATTTTTTTTTAACCTAGGCGATTTTTTCAACCTAAAAACAAAAGTTTTTGACCTAAAAATAAATATTGACCACATGTATGTAAATTAGGTGTTTTCGCACATAATGTTACAGTTGTACTACTTATCATTTCTGGTTGGAACTGTCTGTCCTTATGAAGTAGTTTGGCCTCAAAATACTTTTTTGACATAAAAACTAGAATGGAGAAAGAACGTGCAACAGCAGCAGTTATTGGCTGGCAACGCTGAAATTGTGCGTACACTGCTGGTGACAAACCGTGTTGCTTCATTCTGACGATGCTGTCTACATCACAATTTTTCATCATGCGCTTCTTGGTATAAGAACCTATGCCCTGCCCACGCAGTCTTGCTTCAGTTAGGATATAGCGATACGTTGAGCATAACACCGTGTCGACCTATTTGTTTCATTTGACCGTTTAGGATTCATAATGAGCAGATAATGGGCCGTCTACAACGGTAGGCCTATAATGTAGTTCCAAGCTGTAAAACGTCAAATGATAAGTTCACCGACAGTGCAAACATATACGATACAAACAAAATGCAGGTTGCAAAAAATTTTTGACTTATTTTGACATGTCAAAAAAAATTGCCCTAGTAGATGCTAGTTTTGAAAACTGAGTAGTTTTATTTGGGTGTTTTGTAATTCCAGTAATTTGTTCAAGCCAGTTGAGAAAGCGTACCTCGAAGCTATGTTTCTGAGTTTGCGTCTCAAACTCCTGCCTCTCGTTGTTCAGCGCTTCCTCCGCTTTGCCCGCCCTTTCCTTGAGAGAGTTGAGTTCCGCGGCGGCGTCTTCGAATTTCTGCTTCAGCTCGTTAAAGCCGCTTTCCGCATTCAGTTTGTCGGCCTCGAGGTTGGAATAGGCTTCTCCGTAAGCCTCGACCGTTCTACGCAGCTTGTTCACAGTGGACTGCAAGCGTAAGAACCAAAATTTAGTAAGAAACAGGATTGGGATGACTCGAGTCGCGCTATTTTGGTGACTCGAGTCATTAGAGCTTGATATACAGTTGAATAGTATATTCATATTGAAACGAACCCAAATATTTTCGGCTGACAGGGTAAATTGGATGCCTCTGGGTCAAGTCTGTACCTACAGAAGGATTTCGTGTACCATCTAAAAACAGTACGTTAAGCTTAAGCTCTCTTTTCGCTCCGATTATTTGGATTCATGCAAGTGACGTCATATTTTCTGATTAATTTGTTGATATACAATGTTCTTTCCAATTCTCTACTAGTTGCTGACGATTACCCCTGCGGAGTGTCAGTCGAAAATATTCGAGTCGATTTCGATATGGATATCCTCGAGTGATTGTGCAGGACTAGAAATAACTTTATCCCACCGGATTCCGGAGATATGCTGATTAAATTGTCAGGTTAGGTTGGCTACACCAAATTTTAGCTCGTTTCCAATTGGTTGATGTCAACGCACAGGAGTTTGAATGTATTATAATTTTTTTTCAATTTCTTCAAATGTTACTGTCAACCCCATGAAATTGTTGAGTTGCCTAAAAGAACGACGCTTAACAATTTTTGCTCACTACCGATCGGTAGAAGCGAAGTAATTGCACTTGAAAATTTGGAAACTGCAAAAATACACTGGACGGTGGGTAATCCCAGAATTTATCTATGAAAAACTCAAATAACTTCGCTTCTACGGGTTGGAATTCCATATAATTTGGTTTTGCATCGTTTGTGTAGACAACTCAACAATTTCGTGGGGTTGAAAGTAAAATTTGAAAATCATTCTAATGCGCGTTCACAACTGCTACCGTAATTGTCCATGTATAATGCGCAAAAAATTTTCACGATTTATTGCCCTAAAATAGGGGGTGCGTATTATACATGGGTACAACAAGCCTTGAAAAAAATCTCCCTCGATAAAAAACTTGAAATAACACTTTTCTTCATGTTTGTTGCCAATCGCGAATCACTTTCAGCCATCACGCGTAGTAATTAGTGGGAAGCGTGTATCCAATTAACGAGAGTGGTGTGCAAAAGCACGCGATCTCCTGCTGAGTTGGTTTGCCGTTTGTACGAGAGCGAAATGAGGTCAGTAATAGACACTCGCGCGCGGCAATTCTCGCCAATTCATCGCGTCAACGACAGGCCCGAACAATCGCACATGCAATTTATACATAGGCCTATACAAGAGGCCATGTGCGCAAGATATAATCGCTTGCGTAATCAGTCGCATCTCCAACAGATCTGTTGTGCACGACATAACCGTTAGCCTGAGCAATCGCATCGTGCGCAAGATGTCGGATCGTTGGCCTAAACTAACTCGCTGCCGGCCTCGCAGGCTTTGGTTGCTATCTACTATCGCTTAGAGACAATACCGTTAATTGTATAATGATTAGCAATTGCATCTGTAAAAGGTCTCCTCGTGCTCAAGATGTCGTGTCGCTAGCCTGAACTATCGTGCCGCCCGCCTCGCAGGCTTTGGCTGCTATCTACTATCATTTAAAGACGATCCCGCTAATTGTATAATGATTAGCGATCGTTGTGTAATGATTGTTCAAGAGTGACATCGCAAAACAGAATGACATCGTATACGAAATCGGAACTATTAATGTACTGAAGTGCAGGGTGCGTACTATACATGGGTAGAGGCTTTTTCCCAGAATTTACATGCTATTTTAGGGGTGCGTATTATACATGGGGGCGTACTATACTTGGAAAATTACGGTAGTTGAAATCGAGCCAGCGTTTTTTAGGCAGCCTAACAATTTAATCAGTGAATCTCGAACAACCCTACTGACCATCTCCGCCAATGTGTTGATATTACTGCGAGTAAGACACCGATAGGTCCTACGTACAGAGAGACGTTCGTTGTCTTCCCGACTTTCTTCCAAAGCCGTTTCCTTTTCGCGAAGGGCCTGAGCCAGCGTTTCCGTTTCTTTCTGCAGAACCGTTTTTCTCTGCTCGATTTCGTGATTCTCGGCCCTCAGCTTTGCGATTTCTTCCGCGACTTCCTTCGCTTTTCCTTCCAAGTTCCGTTTCATGGTTTCATTGTCCTGCCTTTGCTGGGTCAGTTCCACTCTCGCATTCTAAACCGGAATCGCGTCGATAAATATTAAACAGCCAGATCTTAGCCTACATCAGTGGTTCCTAAAGTGGTTGAATTCATTGCCGTCAAGTGACTTGACTCGAGTCAATTTTCGTAACGACTCGACTTGTACTCGAGTCATTGTGCATGACTCAATCCAAGTCATATGACTCGAGCCTGGGACGGCCAAGAAAGACATCTCATTGTAACTTCGAAGAATAGTAAATTCATCACACGAGTGGTATTTCGTCTATCAGTCCTGATACTTGGAAAAATAGGGCCGGAAACTGTTAGGACTGAGGAAAATTACGATATTATGAATGCGAGCCATTCTATATCACTCGTGCAGGGTTGAACTGAAAACTGAACAGTGAAACTAATGTCTTGGACTCGGACTCGAGTCAAAACACTATGACTCGGACTCGACCCTCTAACTGACTCGGACTTACTCGGTGGTGAATTTAAAATGACTCAACTTGAGTATAGATCAAAACTATAAAAGTGAGATTGACTTGTGCCTCGGAACCTTGCGACTTGGTTACAACCCTGTTAAGAATCACTGTTTCAGAGTGTGCCCAAGTCCATGAAACAGTCGGATAGCCTGTGAACTGGGCGAAGAACAAAATACAATGGAATAGCCTCGGAATTATTTTAAATGTGAGGCGGAAATGGCATTTATTCTTTGCGGCCATTTAAAAGGTACATATTTCAACTTCCAACACCATCCATACTTTTATGACATTATGCCAAGTGATAATTGAACACTGGAGTTCGAGTCGAATCACTCAAGTGTTCTATTTTGCCAAACCGTACCCACGATTACAGTGATCATTAGAAACTACCAGACACTGCAATAAAAGCTTTTCAAGTTTCGAAATACCTCCAAATCAAGGGAAAGGCTCTCCTCGACCCCCTTCGACTCGGCAAGCTGCGTTTGCAGGTTCGCAGACTCGTTTTTGACGACGGAAATCTCGAGCGTCAGACCCTCGCGTTCTTGAATCAAGCCTTGGATCTTCTCGTTATATACAGTGGTCTGCTCCGTCAAGCTGTTCACTTCGGTGACTTTTTCGAAGTACTTCTCCTGCGTCTGCGATATTCAGGTCGTCAAAGTGAATAGTGAAGCGGAAGTGGTAATTTTTTAGTAAGAAATAAAGTATTCTACACCTAGCTTTGTCTAAAAAACGCGAAGTAGCGACAAATGAAAAATTGGCGACAATTTCAAATTGTCGATGGTGACATTTTTAAAGTGCATTGGAGTCGACTATTGTCAAAATAAACCAGCCAAGGCTGCGTCAGCAAAATGAGTTCGTGTATCATCAAAAAATAGCACAGTGAAAGCTCTCTTATTCGAAATTTCATGCTGGCGACGCCATATTTTGTGACACGATTGTTGATATACGATGTTCTTTCCAATTCTCTGCTAGTTGCTGACGATTACTCCTGACGAGTGTCAGCCGAAAATATTTGGGTTCATTTCAATATGGATTCAATAATACTCACCGAGTTGAAGGAGTCGCGGACAGATTTCAATTCCAGTTCGTTTTCGGCTAGTGCTTTTTTCACCAATTGAAGTTGCTCCTTGAGCAGACCCAGCTCCGTCTCGCAGGCTGTAAAGCGAAGGGGGCGTCCTTCTTATTAACATCCGGGGCCCGAGTGCACGGATACCAATCTGATTAGCCCCCCATCATCGATCGATTGAATGCTCATTTACTGGTGGAGGCGGTCAAAGTGGGCATTGCTTGTACTCAAGTAGAGGAAGAAGCAATGGTGCAAATGTCTATACGCAATTAGAGGTAGAACATGAAGATATGAAAGGTGCTCGAGAGGATTTAAAAATTTGATTTGGTCTAGACCAGTGGTTCTCAACCTTTTTGGCTTCGCGGACCCCTTTTGACCGTCACGGACCCTCGCGGACCCCCTCAAGTTTTAGTTCAATTTTAGCTCTATTATTGGGCAACCTTCATCTGTCTTGTGCAAATATGAACTGTAGGCTTGTGATAAACAGCAAAATAGTGAATTTTCTTGAAGATAACATCATACTATTTATGTAGAAATTGGTGGACTTTTATTATTTAAAAGCTAATTTTGCTGCTGTATTTCTTGAAGTACGTGGTCGTGTCTTGAAAATCCGCGTCTTCGTTTTGATATGAACGAGGAGTGCCGAAAACCATTTCAGCAAAGATAGGTGAAAGCTAATGCAATATTAACACATAACGCTTTCGACGATACTTTTGGCGTGATCGCAACATTTATGGCACCAAAATGAAGAAACACATATTTTATGAACATATCACGTCCAGCATCTAGCGCAGGGGCGGGCAACATACGGACCGCTGGCCGGATTCGGCCCGCGACGGCATTTTGATCGGTCCGCAGAGAGTTTCTACCATTAAAGTGAAATCCTAAGCTAAAAATATGGACAAATTTTATGATCCAAAGAACGGATCCAAGTTTTCCAACCAGAGAAAGACTGTCATGAAACGACTTGTTCTGTTCTGGTTTACATATATATTTACGAGCAAACATTTTCGACCACGAAAAATTGAACATTAACAAGACAAGGCTTTATACCAATATAACTGGTGATATGAATTTCAGTGTTGGAGCGTAATGCCTTGATAGCAACGAAACACTCCTTGTTCATCTAAAAATCAGCCTCGTCGATAGGGCATCCGCAATAAGAATGCGCAAAATCTGATAGCCGAGCTTTAAGAGCAGGTATATCATTGTCCCATTTATGACGATTGTCAGCCGAAAATATTCGGGTTCATTTCAATATGCATATTAGGGTTGTCCAAAATTTGGAAAATCTCAAAAATGTTGGGTATCAATGTCTTATTCTATAGATTAGTGATAAAAAACAGCAATGAGCCTGGAATACGCTCACAGGAAAGTCGTTAAGATTTGTCGCAAAGCGTTTGAAAGTAGCGACCGACGAGTGGGCGTGCCAGCGGCCATAGAACGGCCACAAGACTAGTAATCACGAAATCGCGACTCTCGATTGGCTAATCGGCTATGCTTCAATGATCACGACGGTGGTGGCTTGCTGATTAGTTGTTAAAAGAGTTTGCTAACGACGGTGATTCTGTAAGCGCATTGTAGGTTGGTTGGCAGATAATGATTTACGATTAGTTCAGAACATGTTGAGTTACTAAATACATGATGATGAACAAACTACAGCTGCTTCACACAAACTTAAAGCACGACTGGCTTACTGTGAGAGAAACGGCCTCAGCCTACGTGTCTGTTTTGACCAAGGGAAAGCAAAGAAACTGCGGAGAAATATTGCAAAGGCGCTTATATGCAAGTGGTGATCGAATTTCTTGTTTCAGAAAGGATGCATCATCATTAAATACAAATATAAAGCTTAATGACAGTACTTTGTCTGATCTTATTAGGATCCAGTCGTGGTATATAATTGAAGTCTAGAATGCCCCAAGGATTGGCTGAATAAGCTGTTTATGCTGGGGACTTATTAGACTCTTACAGCAAAATGAATTCACTCTTAAAGTGCTGTCAAAGTCGTCAATGATGCCGCACAAAGAGTTGAAAAGGTAAGCACAGACTATGCTGGCATGACAATTAAAAATACAGTTTGCTTGTATAGTTTAGCCTTAGAGAATTGCAAGCATGACAGTGGCGAAACAGCGAATGATTGTGCACTTTTAGAATTAAATGTAAATCCGACAAATACCTAGCTATGGTTGCAATTACGTCAGTGCTCCTACTTTTCTGGACGTAAGTAAAGAATATTAGTCATCGCAAACTGGTGCATCACACCATATGTGAGATGATAGCCCACAAAATCTTATCTGCTCAGAAGATGTTATATGGACCGACCAGATAGCTTATATATTGAAACCCTGAAGAAATGTAACCATCGCACCGCTATAATTGCATTTTAAGCTCATTTTATATCCATGTCTGGTTTGATTCCAGCGGTCATACCAGCATAGTCTGTGCTTACCATTACACCTCCTTCTACGGCATCATTGACGACTTTGACAGCACTTACGAGTGAATTCATTTTGATTTAAGAGTCTAATAAGTATCCAGCATAAACGGATGATTCAGCCAATCCTTAGAGCATTNAAGACTTNAGTTATATAGCACGNCTGNAGNCTAATAAGATCAGACNAAGTAGTGTCATTGTTAANCTTTATATTTGTATTCAATGATGATGCATTNCTTCTGAAACAAGAAATTCGTTCGCCACTTGCATAAGCGCCTTTGCAATATTTCTCCGCGTGTTCTGTGCTTTCCCTCGGTNAAAACAGACATGTGGGCTACTGCGGTTTCCTTCACAATAAGCCAGTCATGCTTCAAGTTTATGTGAAGCAGCTGTTGTTTGTTCATCANCATGTATTTAGTAACTCAACATGTCCTGAANTAATCTTAAATCATTATCTGGGAACCAACCTACAATGCGCTTACAGAATCACCGCCGTTAGCAAACTNTTTTAACANCTNATCAGCAAGCCACCACNGTCGTGATCANTGAAGCATAGCNGATTNNNCAATCGAGAGTCGCGATTTCGTGATTACTAGTCTTGTTGNCGTTCTNTGGTCGCTGGCACGCCCACTCGTCGGTCGNTACTTTCAAACGCTTTGCGACAAATCTTAACNACNTTCCTGTGAGCNTATNNCAGNNTCATTNCTGTTTTTTATCNATAATCTATAGAATAAGACATTGATACCCAACATTCGTGAGATTTTCCAAATTTTGGACAACCCTAATGCATATATACTATTCAATTGTATAATATAGTTCTGTACTTCCGAGAAGCTGTTCCCTGCATTGGGACAAATTATTGAAATACTTCGGAAATTTTTATTTCAATAAACGACTGTTCACTAATTTGATGAGACTGTCAACTTCAAATCGAGAAGGTTTCGCAGACATTACGAAGATTGACGTTACTATCCCCATATCTTAATTCTTCCACAAACCCCAATAAAACGTCTATAAACAGCAATATGTTTGTATCAGCGGGTTATTGGAAAACTGGCAATGGAAATGAGTTTCAACACTACGATAGTCCATGTCAGATGATTATTATGATGATATGAGTCATGAGGTTTTAGCAGCTGTGGTGCGAAACTGCCTCATGCTTTCTCAAATTAAAAAATATAATAAAAATTTGGTTTTTAAAAATTTAGAGGTCTCGCGGACCCCTGAAATTGCTTCGCGGACCCCTAGGGGTCCGCGGACCCCCGGTTGAGAACCGCTGGTCTAGACCAGTGGTTCTCAATCTCAAACCTCAAATTCATCCCTACGACTGTGACGTAGCAATGGGGCGAGTTTTGGGGGTCAAAACCCCATCCATTTCAAACATGTTCTGATGTTCACGTGGAAAGTCAAAATTAATGAATTGCTTTGGAATAGCTGTGTTTTAGTTAGTTGCGGGTTTTTAAAGGTTATTAGTTATAGTTTGAGTTCTTAAAGATGAGTAGTTCTAGTTGTGCATTTAGAAAATGTAGTAGTTAGTAAGAGTCTCAAATCAGGGTGGCAAACTTACCTGATCGGGTCGTGGTCTCGATTTTCAACGCTTCGCGGACTTCCAGCAACTTCAGATTCGTTTCATTCAAAGTCTAATAAAAGTGCTGAGCTTACACGTAGGCCTGGCCGAAATTCGAATCCAAACCTTCTCAACACCGCCCAGCTGTTCTTGCAAACAAGACTCCGAGTATCGTTTGGCGGCGAGGTCGTCTTCCATCTTCATGCAGTTTTCTCGGTATTTTTTCAACTCCTCCGATAACTTTAACGAAAAAACGTCAATATCACCGACTGATCAAGCATAGTCCGACGCAAGAACTTTCTAAAAACGTTTGACGCAGCAAGTTTAAACGACATATCCTAAGCAATCAGAAATGTCAACCGTTCTACCCCATGATTAGAGGCCTGCGTTAGGAGACTTTCACAGCGTCGTGATTTCAATTGCAAATTATAAGTCGGCTATTTCGAAGACCACAATTTTGCAGAGAACACCTGAGTGACCCGTACAGTCACCCACAAACCGTATGTGGTCTTTGGACAAAAAGGTGGGGCGCCCCAGAACCAGGATCAATAGTTCAGGGATCCTCAAATCTTTCAGTAAAGGTCTAAAGGTCGAAACTTTTACATTTTGTTTACGTTTGGTATAACTAGGGCGATTTTTTTTTTACCTAAAAACAGATTTTGACCTAAAAATCAAAATCTTGACATTATTTTACCTTGAAAATCCTATTCTTGATCAATTTGAACTAACGTATGCAAATTAGGTGTTTTCCCAAAGAATGTCAGAATTGTACTACTTATCTTCATTTCTGGTTGGAACTGTCTGTCCTTACGAAGTCGTTTGACCCGAAAAAAAAAACTTTTCTACCTCAAAATCTGACAAATTTTTACATGAAAAAATTTTATTTTAACGAAATATGAATAATTCCAGTAGTTGCATTACGCATTATGGTAGAAATATTTGAACAATTTTGTAGTACAACGAAAGATACTTTCCTACATTCTCGGGTAGATATTGTCTGTCCTTACTAAGTAGCTTGCCAAGAATGGAGAAAGAACGTTCAACAGCAGCAGTTGTTGGCTGGCAACACTGAAGTTGTGCGTACACTGCTGGTGACACCCCGTGGTGCTACATTCTGACAATGTTGTCTATACCATAATTTTTCATCATGCGCTTCTTGATTATAACAACCAATGCCTACGCAGTCATGCTTCAGTTAGGTTATTGCGGTACGTCGAGCATATCACCATGTCAACCTATTTGTTTCATTTGGACGTTTACGATTCACAATGAGCAGACAATGGGCCGTCTACAACAGTAAGCCTTTTAAGTAGGCTACAACCTGTAAAATTTCAAATGATAAGTTCACCGACAGTGCAAAATCTACGATACAAGCGAAATGTAGGTTGCAAAAAAGTTTATGGTCAACGCTACAATTTTGACCGAATTTTGACTTTTTTTGACATGTCCGTTTTTGGAGAAAATGACTCGAGTCAAGTCGAGTCATCAGAAAATCATGACTCGAGTTATTACGACCCTGATTACGATCGCCGCCAATCTTGACCCACGAACCTGTCGCAGTTCCTCCCGAAGCGCCAATTCCACCGTGTCGTCGTGTATCACCGGGATGGACTGGTCCAAAATAGACGGGGCCACCACCCCGTCGTCTTTAACCGGGGTGTCCGCTTTCGCTTCCGGGATGCTCAAATCCAGCAGCTTCTCGCAAGGGACGCAATCGTCGCCGACTCTGGGCTGTTTGGCGAGAGAGTCGTCTAAAAACGAGAGGCTGCCGCGCTTACGGGACGGGGTCCCGATGAACTTGTCCAGGGTGGCGTTGTGCATGTCGAATATACGTCCGAATTCAGAGTTGGAGAGCGTGCGGTTCTCGGCGATGGTGGCGTTGAGCTCTTCGATGCGCAGTTTCGAGCCGTTCAGTTCAGACTCGAGCGTTTTGTTTCTTTCTCTGCGAAATAAACGCGGAAATGGAGATATTACGAAGTGTTCAGTAGGGCTCTTCCAAAATGACTTTTTCTCAAATCGTACTGTACTGGTTACTTGATAAAATTGTTAGGTTACCTAATTTAAGCCTACACACAAAATTTCGTTCAATTCCAACTAGTGGAAGCGGAGGTATTGCAGTCAAAAATTTTATATTCAAATAAAATAGTATTTACAGTGACCGATTCTTTGTTTATTTATTATAGTTGTGCTCACCGTAAATACTATTTTATTCAAA
>ATSW01110304.1:0-11163 GCA_000444245.1 Botryllus schlosseri
GCCGGCAGAGCGTCTCCGTGCTACGCCCGAAGAACTCGCAAATGCGGGCTTGTTTTACTTCGGGGAGCGAGACCGCGTTAAATGCTGGTACTGCAACGGTGGCCTTCAAAATTGGGATTACAACGACGATCCTTGGGTTGAACATGCGAAATGGTTTCCATCGTAAGTATTCAAGAAGAGATTTATGTTCGTGATTTACTAAACCCCGTTTTCCTATCCCGCGCAGGTGCGAATTCGTGCGAAACAGTAAAGAAATGTCCTTCATTCAACAAGCAGCATCGCAATACCTTAACGTGGCGCCTATTGCCCAATCACGCGAGCGTAATAATGATATAGCGACGACTGTTCAAGAGCCTATTACGCAATTAGATTACGTAACAAGGGCCCGAGAAATGGGAATTGATACAGAAATGACTCTTCAAATTCTCACGCAGTAAGTTATACGTTTCGTTTCTAGGATTATTTCAGAAAAACACTCCTATTAATCGTTTTGATAGGAAATATCGACAAGACGGGGAGTTTTATTGGGAAGAGGGTCGGTTTTTTGACGCTGTCTTCGCATCTGGGAATCTCCCAAACGAAGGGTTTTCGTCCGAGAGAACGTCTAACGCGGAAAACACGGATCAAATTGGAGCGAGTCCCACAGAGCCAGCCGGATCGCAACAACCAGCAATCCAAGCACCACGCGCGGAGGACGAATTAGATACACATTTGCGTTCTCTGGTCGGGACTGGCCGACTCCCAATAGGTTTAGTTTTGATGCTGTCATTCAACAGTGCAAGGTCAGAAGACCACGTATTTTGTCCATATGTGGTCAGACCAGTTGATCTCCAAGGTCGTATTGATCATCTCCATCCCATACCAAACACTGTGCTGCATGTTTCATTTGCCATCATTGTCGCCGTCTGTTTGCTTTTAATTTTGGTTGGACTCTCTCTAAGTACTATTTTGTAATTTATGTTTAGAAACACGTACTTCTGAATCTCATTTCATCTTGCATTCAGCTATTTAGTTAGGATTGTTTCATGATTTACATCGCGTGTTCCTGTGATCTGCCGGACTTAAATGCCTGTCAGCTCTCTGAATAAGAAATCGTATGACGCTCTATACTGTGTTAGTGATACTGTTTGAGAAGATTAAATATGGATTTGTGCGGTAAGTTCATCGTGCGTGTTTACTGTTCTAATAAAGCAGTGGTTCTTGAACTTTTCAGACCGCGACTCAAATCTAAGTTTTACTAGCAGCTCGCGACCCGAGCCTCGCTTACCGAAATTGATGCATTTCTGTTGTTACCGTGCTACGTGTCTTCGGAGACTTGGGGCAGGGGTGTCAAGCAAACGGCCTGCGGGCTGCTTCCAACCCACCAGACGATTTCATGCGGCCCGCGAAGCAACTGCGTGTAGATTAAAAATGCTTGGATTATCCAGAACATTTCTAACAAATTTTGGGATTCTTAGTAAGAAATACTTCCAATATATATTCCATCAAAACAGCTAATCTCTGACAAAGTAGAAGTACTTGGTCACTGAAAACCTCTGTAATAGTAAATTTGGAATGATCAGCTTGAATGAACAACGTCATTCGCGCTGCTTGCAATTTAGAAATACAACCAGCACCAGCAGTAAAAAGTTTAAAGTTCAAACGCTTGGCTCTGCCCGCCATCACATTACCTGCTTTTCATTTGACCCCCACGGAAAAATAATTGCCCGCCCTTGGTTAAAGGCTACGTTATAATCACATGGCTTCAGGGGACAGGGGTTGAGTAGGTTTAGTTTGTGGTTAGGTTAGGTTAGGTTAGATGTTAAATAATCTTAGGTTGGTAGTTGTATTAGATTGGGTTAAGTTCGGTATTAGACAGAGGCGGTCAAAGTATTCATCGTTGGCACTCCAGTAGACAAAGAAGTAACGTTGTAAAGTTATACTCAATTACAAGTAGAATGGGCTATTTCCGAGACATGTGAAAACTGCTTCAAGTGGAAATAGCAAATGAAGATATAAATAGTACTCGAATAAGTAGTTTCAAAAAGTTGATTTCGCCGATACGTTGCATACTTTTAGTAGCTTATCGGCAGTATCTGCTATTGAAATTACAAGGTACATATTCGCAACTATAGCAGATTGCCTATAATGACGCTTCAAATTGGTGCAAATTTCGAAATTATATTCAGGAACTGTCATACCGGGGATATTTTGTAGAGCTCTCTGACAATTTCGCTTATAAACATGATGGAAACATAGCCCCTGATGTAATTTCAACTCTACAAAATTAAAAGTCTGAAAAATAAGTAGTTTGCCCAAACATCCATTAAGTAGAAGCGGAAATAGTCCAATAATTAGGCTAAACCTACTAAAGTACTCCGTGAATGAAGAAGTTCATCGNTANTGACCATCAGGTTATGGTTGAAATTGGGATCCGGGGACATGATGACATAGGTTACGATTAGCGAACTACGGCATTGCGATATCGNAATTTCAAAACTCTTATGGCANACGCGGTTGAAATCCGAAGACGCTNAAATCCATGGTTACTCTTGNTATGTAAACAGNTTTATTATTCCTTACATCAGAAACATGCAAGAGCCCTCGATACGATTACATACTCGGAGAGCAAATTGTCGAGTCAAAGGACACCCAAGGATATGCATTAATATAAAAAAAAACATATTCATCACTGTCAAGCGACANTTCGAGNAAAGCGATGTTNAGGTAATAGGTAAAAGTTCNGAGAAGTGCAGAGTCGATCGAATATTGCATATACATACATGTGTAAAATCAANAAAATATGATGACAGTGAGTCCAGCAGCATACATATAGCAAATAATTTGTTCATAGTAATATGTTGCATCAGTTGAATTGATTTATATCTACATAGTGTTGCATATAGGCGGTTCTACCCTGAATATGTTGATATAGATTATAGGAAGACATAACCATCGTACGGAAAACCAATAGCAGTAGTGNCTAATATGATTCGCAAATATAAATTCTGGAAAATATCAAGAGTGAAAGGAATCTTCCAGGATTTGTATANACCAGCAATGATAATATTGCTCNTGTTAATCAAAAGAAAATATAGTCAANATTTACGCAATGCATATGAATTTTATGACAGATTNCTTATCTGNATTCGTGTTAGTGTGCAATGTGCATATGCTNCGATAATTTNCTATTATTAGATNCGTTTGTTCTACTCTTAAATAAATGATATGTGCAACCTGCTATAAGAGCTATACACAGTATTCATTGNAAAGGTACATCGATGTTGGGTATAAAANATGTATAAAAATAGCTCCATCGGAAANCAGGATATAATACTGCGAAATTGCAANCAGTCAAACCTTATGNGCCGTACTTAAAACGAACNTTCATAAATTATTATTATTGTTATTATANATGGTAAAAAATGAAGTGCTGGTGCATATCACCATGAAAGNCNTNGTGCATCNCTTGCAAAGTTAATCGTAAAGAATAGTCAANTCAGGNCAAATACATATGAAAGGGTTGANTAAGTCACAACAAGANGTTACAAGAGCTAACGAATNCGGTGACAGCCGTAAGAAGTAGCGGGTTAANTNNAANGTTATNNGCAGTGAACGAGATATTNAGTCCNTCACAGTANTGTTTTACNATATGTTTATGGTGAGCGTATTTACAACATGATAAAAGAAAATGATCGACAGTGTCTGGTACAAAGNTTNCATANATAATNATNGGTATAAATAGTANAAATCATCTATTGCATAAACAATTGTATATTCNTTTTAGCGCAGCGAACCGTAAAATGGCAGTTGAATAAAAANTACAAACTTATTAACAATGAATATAANTTATACATACCAATGTAATCAAAATGTCGCAAAGCTGGATAGACCAGACTATAGACTATATTAGGTANTGGATATAATTCATTCTAAACTGATGATATTGATACATGGGAACGTTANGCTCTGTACGTTCTTATTGTTTCCGCTTTCNTGGCGCCACACAAGGGACAATTTGGAACATTTTCTATNCAATTATGGCAAGTGCAAATGTGACCGCATGGAATGATAACAGTATCGCTGACTTCCTTTTTACAAATTCGGCACAATCGGGTCTCAGCTANAGAACGCAACTGCGAAACNAATTCATNGTTCGGGCTNGGGGATTCTACAGCTTGTTGTGGNGGCATTAACGACTGTTGTGGTCCGGATGGCTNTTTTGGATTCACTTCGTTTTGATCCGTGTTTTCTTCNACGTNNATATTNNCCGCGTTAGAAGCTCCCTCGATCGGAAATCCTTCGTTNGGGATATTCCCAGATGCGAAGACAGCGTCGAAAAACTGGGCCTCGTCTCGGTAAAACGCNCCGTCTTGCCGATATTTCCTAGCAAAATGATTAATCGAAATGNTATTTTCTGAAATAAGCCTNGGAATTAATCGTATGACTTACTGCGTGAGAATTCGAGTNATAATTTCGATATCGATTCCCATTTCTCGAGNATTTTTTACGTAATCTAGTTGCGTGATAGCTTCTTGCACTTTCGTTGCNACATCAGTATTTCGAGAACGTGATTGGGCAATCGGTGCTACATTAGGGTATTGTGATGCTACTTGTTGAATATATGACGTCCCTTTGGTGCTTCGCACATATTCACACCTGCACGGCAACGGAAAACGAGATTTAGTAAATCACCAAAATAACTCACATCACTTCATCAATACTAACGTTGGAAACCATTTCGCATGTTCAACCCAGGGTTCGTCGTTATAGTCCCAATTCTGAAGACCGCCGTTGCAGTACCAGCATTTAACGCGGTCTCGCTCCCCGATGTAAAACAAGCCCGCATTTGCGAGTTCTTCGGGCGTAGCACGGAGACGCTCTGCCGGCCAACGGACACCACGTCTGTTGTTGAAAGTATTGATACGGGCTGCTGATGATCTCATGTGTGGATTCACGGGATTTTGGCAGGTGATCATGTCTTCTGTTGGCCAATTTTGATTTGGCGATGATATTTGCGTTGCTTGATATGGTTGTTGAGGTGATGCAGTTCGTTGAGGACTCACTGAGTTGGTTGTGGTTGGTAAGATTGGATCGCGTGGACGTTGCCGTGAATAGTCAGCTAGATACTTCTTCAATATGCCTAACAAAATAGAATTAAGTTGTTGTTAGCGGCAATATAATAGTATTGGTTGAATATTGATTTACCCCTGGACTTTTGCATAGGTATATTCTGAGTTTCGCGCATTTCCGCCAAGTCACATGTGGATTTGTGCCATCTCCGGTCTTCTGGATTATCGCCGTTCATCCAATTCTCTATTGCTGCTCCGCAACTGCAAGTTAGCACAGTGTAGCATAAGCATTCCCGTTACTTGTTTCGAGTATGATAATATAAATCAGGGGTTCTCAACCGGGGGTCCGCGGGTCCCTAGGGGTCCACGAAGCAGTTTCAGGGGGTCCGTGAAGCCTATAAATTTACTAAGTAGTTGATAACCAAATTTGTATTTTTATAAATTAGGAAAATCACGAGTCAGTTTCGCTTCATTACTATTAAAACTCCAGAACTTACATCAACAGAATGGCCGTCTGAGGTGAAATATCCTACTGTGTAGATTGATTTTAATTGCTAAATTACCAATAGCCTAGTTATATATATATATATATATATATATTGCTGTCTAGAGATATTTTGTTGGGGATTGTGGAAAAATATAAAGTTGGATTAATAAGGTCAATCACGGTGACTTCGAAATGTTAAAAAAATCCATTTTCTCCTGTCATATACTTAACCATCTTTACATAATAACTTCAAGATGAACTGCTAGATAGAAATGACCAGGCTAGACGTTGTATGTTCATTCATTCGTTCACTCATTCGTTTGGTGCCATATTTGTTGCGATCATGCCCAAATGTGACGTCGGAGGCGTTACGCTTTAATATTACATTCTCCACCACCTATCCTTACCGAAATGGATTTTCGGCACTCGTTCATATCAAATCGAAGGCGCGGATTTTCAAGACACGACCACGTATTTAAATAAATGCTGTTGCAAAATTCACTTCAAACTAATAAAAGTCAACCCAATTTTCATTAAAAGTCATTTTGGTGCTGTTTATCACTAGCCTGCGGATATCATTTGCAGAAGAGAGATGATGATTGCGCGATAATTGAGCTGAATTCGAACTAAAACTTCGGGGGTCCGCGGGGGTCCGCGGGGGTACGCGACGGTCCAAAGGGGGCCGCGAAGACGAAAAGGTTGAGAACCACTGGTATAAATGCTTTGGCAATTTATTCTGATTTTATACATCTATAGCAGTCTTACCTTGGGATATATAACAATATGTATATTTTTGGCCTATAATTGTATCAATCGACCCCATACATCACCTTGAAGACCAGCATTAAATGCAATCAATCTGATTCAACTGTGACCAACTGGCCATGCAATTACTTTTATGTCTCGTGGTTTCGTTTACAGACCGAGCAAATCTTGAGACAATACATCCATATAATATAGTTTAAGGAGGAAATTGCGATTTAGGTAATTACTGTTTCATAACGATACCGCAGTTTTACAACCACCACTCAGTTGCAGTTGCAGCAGTATAATCGTACGTTAAAGTATATGTATAGAGTTTCGAAAGAAACTAAAAATCGTTTTCCAATAATTGAGCTTCAGTAGATTCAATGACCAACTGTGATATGTGAATAAGCCCACATGAGCCCATATAAAACATGAACTCGGGCTAGGTCATTTTGTATTTCACAATCGCACCTGAAGCATTTCGCTCTGTCCCTGTACCCGACGTAATAAAATCCTGCAGCTGCCAAATCTGTTGGTTGAACGGCTGAGTCCTTTGGGAAGCATTGGAATGTCGCAAGTCGGTATTGTTCTCTTCGAAAATCGCCTGTCGAAATACAACTCATTTTGTCAAACACGTAATAACACCCCCAAGCTACGTATCTGAAGATTCCCATAGTTGGTTTCAGCCTACCAACTACCACATATACTTGTATAATTATAGCTTCTCATTTCTAGGTTACTTAACGCAAACTATATGAACCGATATGTGCTATATTCGAATGCATTAATCAATTTGCCATGCAGTTCTACTTTTTAAAAGTACTTATTGGAGTATACAGTTCGCGGCTCTGATTTGCAATTCCACTTGAAATGGTTTGCTTTCGCCCGCGTAAAACCGTACGTCTTTTAGCCGAGAAAATTTGACACGGTAGTTCAACTTGATACAACGGCAATGTCTACTGTAACCAATTCTCACAGGTCCTTACTTCAGACAAGTTGTACAAGTGTACAAGTACATACCTGGAGGAATATACACGCTGACTTGTCCCGGTGGGTCTCTTTCTCCGTTATAAAAAGCTCCGTCATGTGTCACTTCAGCCCTTTTTACCATTCCAGGTTAATCTATTACTCTATGATCTTAATACCGGACGCTGTTACAGTTTCAAAGGTTCAAATCTTATACTATATGACCTTGTTAGCAGACTCTGTTACAGTTTCAACGGTTCAATCACGTCCACCGGTTCTCGAATCGAGCCTTTATATATAGTAGTGAGGAATGGCAAACACGAGATTTCGAGAATCAACATTTTGGCCGAGTCATGCGGATCAACAGGTATCGCAATAAAGTACGTCACTGAACTCGTGATTGAATTGGTCGATTTCTCCTAAAATAGCCAACAAAATGACTGCAACGCTACCAGTGCTATTACTAGTGCCATTACGGTATCGCTGCTGTGGTAACTATTTGTCCATGATGTACTTGAACATTATATATATTTTCGTTCTCAGATACATTCAACGTAGCAAACCTATATGTGCATAAATGTTTAGCTAGGGTTACCATGTACCAATAAATTGAAAGGGTCCTCGGAGAACTTCTAAATGACCTCTTATTTTGGAATTGGTCCTCTTTTTTTTTATAGAAAAAGTGTTAAAATGCATTCAAAAACTGGACTCCGACGCAGCGAAAGCCAGAGTTGGCAAGACAATCAACGAAAAATACGGTGCGACGGCGGTGGGAAAGATAAACTTTTTTATTTTTATTTTTTAGTCAACACCGCTGAAATGGTGGTATTTATTTTTAGTCAATTTATATTTCTTTTTAGGCAACACAATTCTATGGTCGAAAATTTTTCGAAATCACCAGTTTTCTTTTGCGGTACTGGAGATTTCAGAATTTTTCAAATGTGCCTTCTTTTTCGGATCTTAAAATATGGTAACCCTAGTTAAGCGTCCCTTAACTCTTCTAAACTGACCCGTCTCAAACCATATGATGTTCAAGGACGCAATACTGTAACCGTATCCACTAGACCAGATTGCCATAAACCGTTACTTTCGGACGAGTAAGATTGCCAAGTGATGACAACTCAACGTAAATGACTAATAGTTTCCACTCTGCGCGGGATTCACTATGAAAGTAATCTGTATTTTCCTACACGTTCCTGCCACGTCGACAGTATCGATGTATAGTACAGTTCAGCTCAGTTTATTAAGAATTTTCATCAGCTCTAAACACCACAAGACTACGATACAATGAAAAGATAGGAATATGTCGTGACTTGGAGTATAGTCTTTGGAATCAGTCACCCACCGGGCCTACCGGCGATGTAAAGAAGAGGTTGTACTATGTACGATGTAATGTACCTTGTACACATCACCCCGATATCTGTACTACTCAACTCACTGAGTCTCATCTTCTTTCGCCAACTCGATGATAGATACGCGTATGCAATATGCATATTCCCCTCGATAGCTAGCCAAGACGAGGGAGAGACGTAGGTTTAATGTTAATCAACTGCTATATGATGACTCGAAGCTCAAATTTGGCAGTTGAAGAATACTAAGAATTTCAACCTAGCGCAAAATGAACTTAGCTGTCGAAACACTATGAATACTTAACAACAACTGCTCGAAGTGTATTTACTAACCTGCGACACCGTTGGCATCATTTTTAATAACGTACAGTCCTGCAGGCTATCTCGACAAACGTCTGCTATCACCTACTAACCTACGTCTGTATTGTGACGCGACGAACCACAGTCTGATCAATGGATGAGGTTTACGGCACTCGAAACTTAGGCTTCATTACATGAAGCCCAGGAGCGCTATCACACAACGTCCGAGAAACACCAAACTGTTGTTTGATGTGAGTTTCCTATGACAAATCGCGAAGTTGTTTCATTCAATAGATTGGCGTAAGCGGTGTCTTATAAGCGCCAGAAACAAAATAGACAGTGCTACGGCACCTGGGTAATTTTTTAGAATATCCGTCTGATGTAAATTGACTGCATGCATGATGATGTCGAAACACAATGATACGCATCGTCGAGTTCCCCCCTTTGTGTCGCGGTTGGGCACATAGATGGGGGAGCACCAGGTAAAACACCACTTTATTGTTTACTATGCAGTAGCTGTTCTCCCGACTCATCATTCTCATTCATTAAATATATTCCGACTTGAAAGACCCCACAAGAATTACTTTACAATGAAAAATAGAGTCGAAATAACTATCATGAATATACCAAATAAGTATCAACTAGTCTAGTCGCATAAAAGAAACAGATAGATAACAGTAAGGGCGCGCATCGGCGATAGGGCGAAATGATTACGTCAACAAATTGAGCCTACAAAAATAAGATACTATTATTACTATTTGTCAGTTGGCTTCTCCCGTGCGGTGGTTGTTACAGCGGAAAAGCGCAATGATTTGGCTGGAAATTTGCGCGGGATGCCCTTCCTGTCGCAACCCTTCCGACTGTTATGTTAACGCATGCCAGTATTTTACGCAGCCCACTGATCCTTTTATTTTGCAACAACAAATTTCACAGCGGATGATGATACTGGCATGATTACAACAGAATACGAAATTGTCGATTTGTCAGCTCATCTTCAGCTGTTTCAAGCTCGCGGGATTACAGGAAAAGACCTATAGTATAGAAATAACATAGTGTAGTTGTCATAATTCTGTCGTAAATTTAAGTCCCGCCGATTTGAAAATTCTTGTCTTGTTTTCATCTTTTACAAGCTTTCGGACCTTCGATCGACAACTAGCATGAAGCACCTACAAATATTGGACGTACTTATTCCGGGCTCAGATCAGTCTGGGATTAACCTTCGGGTTTGGAACGGGTATTGGCCCAATGTAATGAGGGTAATAAAAGCCGATCGGCGTAGCGACAACTGAGTGTGCTCAGTGAGGAGAATAGTGAGTGAGATCACAGACAAAAAGCCTTTCAGGTAATCCAAACATTACCGTAATACGATCTCTGCAACCATCACAATACGATCTCGGCTATGTCATACGCCTTCGTTGGGAAGGTGGACAACAAATATATATGACGAACTTGCATACGAACCCAATAGATGCTATCTTCGACAACAGAAGTACTAGCACAGGAGAGCACGGTACGATTATTTACTGAGAAAATAGATAGACATGAGTCGGATAAATTGCGGACCATTTCGTGTAACTACGAACACAAAGAACACGAATGGAACGATGGTTGGTCAATGGTCAGCCATTATTAGTAGTCTTTTACAAATCTGAGGCAATGGATACCAAAGTATTAAATGCACGAACATAACAGATATCCCATTAAAATCTGATTTGCGCGGAAACATCAAGACGCTATCAGTCATCACCATGGTTTATAAGAATACCATCATAGAACACCACAGAACAAGGACCACGCAATATTACTTGTTCTAGCAAAGCGTTGGTGCTATATGGGTCAGCTTCTTTGAGGTACAGAACTTCAATATACAATTGAATAGTATCTTCATATTGAAATGAACCCGAATATTTTCGGCTGACACTCGTCAGGGGTAATCGTCAGCAACTAGTAGAGAATTCGAAAGAACAGCGTATATCAACAATCGTAACACAAAATATGACGTCACCAGCACGAAATGTCGAATACGAGAGCGTTCAATGTACTATTTTTAGATGATACACGAACTCTTTTTGTTGACACAGCCTTGGCTGGTGTATTTTGATAAAAGTCGACTCCAAGGCACACAAATGAAAGTGTGAGCGACCCTTTCCGAGTATGCGAAATCTGTCGTCTCGATAATTTTTCGCACAAGCGGGATTATCCAACAAGTGTTTGCCAATTGCAGAATTTATGGCCTTTGATTGTTCCGCATCAATCTTGAGCG
>ATSW01110311.1:0-21792 GCA_000444245.1 Botryllus schlosseri
ACTATATATTAGGGATGGTGTGAACCTCTGAAAGGTTCAGGTTCGTGTGAACGCGAACCTTTTTGAAAGGTTCTGTGTGAACGCGAACGTGAACCTCGTGACGTCACATGACGTCATATTGCTAATTCCAACCCTATCTTTCAATGAAGTGATAGCCTATATTAATGTACACGATACCTAGCGACGACTCGGGCCACATAATGCCACAATGCTGAAGTAAATATTGGCGTTTTAAACGTCGCTAAATGTATCAACTGAGGCAATCAAATGATGAAAAACTCCCATAAAATCAATATCATCCGTCGCTTTGCCAACAATTTTGACGAGGAGTTGCCAGGGACTATAAGCTTACGCCTTAACGGTCTTGGCCAGACAGGACAATGTGTTCGGCGTCGGAGTATTGCTACATTGATATTGAGCAGAGTGTAAAACAGGTTTCTATACTTGCTACCGACATTAGGCTACCACACAAGGTATACAGCTGTAGCCAACACCTCAATCGCACGGATATGGTTTTAATGATACAGTAAACATATGAAGTTGAGATTGACCCCGTACGCCTGCTAGATTTGGTACAACAAAAAACGATATCAATCTCATTGATTGCGGTTAAATAAGCATCATTCGCTCTCTACATGTAATGTATGTCGCTGGTGATGCTGTGTGATTGCGGGTCAAGCTCACAGCAGCAGAGAGTCACTAAATACTCACAAACGGAAAGCTGGATATTTCGAGCAAATTTTTGTAACAAAGCAAGTAAAATATTTGAGATTGTCAAAGTGCATGCTCGTTTTGCGTTGATTTTTTATGCTGCCAGCGTCATGCATGGAGTGACCCGCAATTGAAATGCAATAAATTCGAACCAAAGATGTCATAATGAGGTGAAAATTGTAATATATGAAAAAGGTTCACAGTGCAGAACCTATCAAGGTTCTGTTGTGAACGCGAACCTCTAAATTCCCGAGGTTCACACACAGAACGCGAACGTGAACCTCATGTTCACACCATCCCTACTATATATGCATGCGAATAGAACCGGCTTCGTGCTCATGATTTAAAACGAGTATTCATTTGAAAGCGACCATAGCAGTATCCGAACGATGTACTACGCGTATCCTTCTCAAGTAGAAGCTTTCAGCACCGTCAACACGCACAAGCGGTCAGGGTACTCGGAGTGGAGATGGACATTCGCTTTAGCAACAGGCGTGATTATGATCGCTGGTGGCTGCGCCGTGACCTTGGACGCGGTGCAGAAATCCCACGCCACGGACGGACTGGAGCTTGACAAGACAAGGCTAGCCGCTGGAATGATTCTGTACACCGTAGGAACTATACTCTGCGCAATATGGTGTGTTAGAAGCTGGTACTACAAACCAAAGTACCTTGTGGGTGCGAATAATGGACACATTCAGCGGAATCTTCCGATGGAAATGAGTCGGACTGAATGCTATCTTTTGTATTGAACGGGGTCGGCAGATATTTTGGTACGAAATAGACTGGGACGTTTCCTCTACTTGCGGGGCGGCAAGCGCAATCTTACCACTTGCCAATTGTGCATTAACGTCTGTAGCGTTGTACTACGCGTTTCCCATGTTGCAATACGACCAATCGCGGTTTCAAGGCTACCACAGTGGAACATGGTAGTGAAACTATAATTCTCGTTGATAAATTAACTTATGGCTAGGAGCATATAAATTCCGTACTCGAGAAATTCATCTCTCACTCCGCGACTCGCATTATTAGAATTAATACTCGATTCAGATTTTCGAGTTCTCGAATCATTTTGCCCAACCCCAAATGTAACCTAAAACAAATTTGACAATGACTCGATCTTAAAACGTCTTACAGTATCCTCGATTCTGACTTGATTATCAACCTTTTTGAGGTTCGAATCAGGTCTTTCGAAAATCGTGTCACGTGACTGGAAGCGAGTCAGCAGGAATGATCAGTGATTCCCAACCTTTTTGGATGTCGTGGCCGCATTTCAAACTTTAGGAGTACGTATGGAGTCGCATGAAAACACTCGGCTAGGTTACTTGTAATGACAATTTAAAGGTCTAGCCTACCTATGGATCTCGCCATCCAGCTAATTCAAAACCATGCACTTGCACATAGACTTCTATAGATTCTACATCGGTTATTTTAGCATCTATCGACGCTGATTGGTGAGTGCTATACATTGAAATGAACTGAAAATGTATATAATTACAACAACATACTACGATGTTGGTATGTTATAGCTCTTCATACATTCCAGCACTTAATGCACACGTTTGCGAGGGATTAGACACTGAGTAATGTTGGACGTATAGCAATTTATACTTGACTATGAGCTGTTATTTTCAGGTTAGTGAAATTGTGTCGAAATTTACTCTTCACAGAGACGATATACTGAAGTCTATGACCAGCAGAACTCAAGATATATCCTTGTCTGACGGGGAGTCATCCATGTGTTTGACGCTAGTCTGCAAGAATTTTCTTTCGTGGTTTTCAGTAGCGGCCTTGGGCGGCTTTAGACACAACTAATATACCTAATTTCAGCATTTATATACAGAAATTGACTATGAATATCCATAGACAACCAACAGCTGTCGTCCATTTTATTTTTTGGCATATTTAGAGGTCTAGCAGAACCGCAAGAAGGCTATCTCCGAGAGCCGTGGTTGTGAGAGTTGCGGGAGTGGGGATGTTCGTCGCGAGATAGCTCATTTGTAACTTCGAAAGCTACGACATCAAATTGTTGCGTGTCAGAATGTGACCGATATTTGGAAGCTAAGTGTCGGAAGGCGCCACCTTGCTATTTTAGCAGCATTAGCGGGGTCTTACAGCGAAAATGGACCGTGCTGAAAGTCGGTAGTACGGGAATCAATGTATTCGAAATACTCCGAGTACTAAAACAGCTTTCAACAGCAACATTTTATTTTCGCATTGGGCTAACTGGATTTGATTGCCAGCAGACAACCGTCATTCCTGCTGACGATATACGACAGTATTGTCTCTGCACTGATGCAAGACCGACTACTTCAAGAGCAACCTGTATTTTATTTCAGTTAAATGAATGAAATATTTGAAAATAGTGATTCGAGCCGAGCATGGATATTGGAGTTGGATTGACATCCTCTATAATTCCATTTTGCCTATCCCTTATGAGTATGCGTACCGGCCACGGCGATCTCAACATGTGCATTATTGAAATGTCAGTCTTGTAAACCTTCGAGATCATATGTTGCATTTCTATTGGAAATCTTTCGGTGATCTTTGATCTATTAGCGCAATTCGGTATTGTGCATATTGTGTGAATCCGAGTGGACCATACGGTATGTCTGGCATGCGGTGTTAAAGATGAGTCAAGGGTGAGCTAGGGTGAGATACGTAGGAAGAATGTCGAAGCGTTTGCAGGAACGCATAAAGTAGCACGTCCCTATATCTATCAGAACACGCGCATCACGCTCGGTGAAAAGCTCACCCTTGACTCATATGTTCAAGCTTGTCGCTGAGAGTTCAAAGGCCATAAATTCTGCCGTTGGCAAGCATCTGTTGGAAAATATCTGTTGGATAATGCTGCATGTTCGAAAAATCATCGAGACGACAGATTTCGCATCACCGGAAGGGTTTGCTCATACTTTCATCTGTGTGCCTTGGAGTCGACCTTTATCAAAATACATTAGCCCAAGCTTGTCTTCATGTACCATCTTAAAATAGTACATTGGACGCTCTCCTATTTGAGATCTCATTTCATGTTGATGACGTCGTATTTTGTGATACGATTGTTGAGATAGAATGTTCTTTCCAATTTTCTCCTAGTTGCTGACGATTACCCCTGACGAGTGTCAGCCGAAAATATTCGGGTTCATTTCAATATGAATATACTATTTAAAAAGTTGCATGAAAAAGTGGAGAAAAATTGCAAAAAGTTGCACCATACTACTATAGGTTACCTTCAAACAGCTTGAAACATCCTGCTACATAACTTCTGAGTATTTAGGAAGCTGCCGGAAGCTGTAAAAAAGTTACAAAAGTTTCAAAAACTGGCCTTACTGATTACAAATTATCGATGTACATTTGTACATCAGAATGGGTCGTCACTTTGATCAGGTCAGAATCAGTACGTCCTGCGAGACACATGTTCATCATTTTTTCGAACCACGCGTTGATATTTTTTCTTCTGCGCAGCACAGTTTTTTTGTGCGCGCTGGCCGTGTCAACAGTGTGCAATTGCGCACGCGCGCAGATTGGAGGGTGCAGCTGTTCTTGCAAGTCGCTTTTCGGAGATGCTCACAGTGATGACACGTGACTTTAAATCTCCAAGCAATGTTGTGCACGAGTCAACACCGCTTCAACTAGAAATTCGATTCTCATATCAGATGAAAGATTTATCAACCTTAATCTCTTAGGAAGCGAATCTTGAACACTCCGACTAGGTCGCGAGTAAGTATGGGCGAAATTGCTGACCTTTTCCTGTAACCATCTTACCAGATGTCGATATAGGCCCTGGATCATTCCAAAAATCGTAAATTATGACGCCGAGACGCTAGTCCACATACATTCACGGTGACAAGAGTGACGTATTGTATGTAGGAGTTTCTTATTGACTAAGAGTGTATCTACATAAACAGGGTTTTCGTATATTGCGAATGGCCCTTATCGTCCAGCGTGTGACGTCGTAACAGGAAAACGCGAAATCTAGACTAGATATTGAAACTGTAATCCGATCAGTCTATAGTAAGCGATATTTGCCAGAAATGAGCGGATTTGAAATTTCTATGTCCTAATCCAATCCAAATCCGAAGCTGCAAATCCTAATCCAAATCTTAATCTAGAAATTTTCTATATTCCAATCATAATCATAATCCTAATCCGATTCAAATTTAGAATGCCACTTAGAAAGCCTACATCAGCGGTTCTCAACCGGGGGTCCGCGAAGCATTTTCAGGGGGTCCGCGAAGCCTCTAAATTTGCAAAATGGTTAATAATAGGGATGGTGTGAACGTGAGGTTCACGTTCGCGTTCTGTGTGTGAACCTCGGAAATTTAGAGGTTCGCGTTCACAACAGAACCTTGGTAGGTTCTGCACTGTGAACCTTTTTCATATATAACAACTTCCACTTCATTATAACATCTTTGGTAGGGCTGGGCACAATGATTCGAGTACTCGAATCTAAATCGAGTATTAATTTTAATGATTCGAGTCGAGTAGTAAAAGACGATTTTTTCGAGTACTGAAATTATACGCTCCTCACCACTGAAAGTTGATTTATCAACGAGGAGTTTATCAACGATCAACGAGTTTATGCTAATTTCACTGTTGAAGCCTTGAAACCTTGACTGGCCGTATCGTAGCATACGAAACATGAAGTACAAAGCTACGAACGTTACTGGAAATAGCACATTTCCGAAGTCATGATCATCCCACAATATTGTCACCAAGTGCAATGAAATCGGTATGGTCGAAAAAATAACAAAGTATCCTTAATATGATGGATAGCAGGCAATATATTCTTTGTGGTCGCTTAAAGGGGACATATTTGAACTTTGGCAAATAATATTCTGCTATGACGTCATAATGAGTGATACTCGATTACTCGACTCGACTCGAAGCATTTTATGTGATTCAGAATCGAATCACTCAGGTACTCGATTTTGCCCAGCCCTAATCTTTGGTTGACATTTATTGCATTTCAACTGCGAGCCATCACTCTATACATGGCGCTGGCAGCATAAAAATGAAAACTGAACGACCATGCACCTTGACAATCTCAAAAGTTTTACTTGTTTTGTTGCAAAAGATTGCTCGAAATATTCAGCTTTCCGTTTGCGAATACATAGTGACTCTCTGCTGCGAGCTTGACTCGCAATCACACAGCATCACGAGCGAAATACGTAGTCAGCGAATGATGCTTATTCAACCAATCAATGAGATTGATATCGTTTTGTGATGTAAAACATTTAGCAGGCGTACGGGGTCAATCTAGACTTCATATCTTTACTGCATCGTTAACACCAAATCCGTGCGATTGAGGTGTTGGTTAATGCTGCATTACTTGTTAATTGGGTAATATCGGTAGCAAGTTTAGAAACCCGTTGTACACTCTGCTCAATATCAATGTAGCAAATACTCAGACACCGAATACATTGTCCGGTCTGGCCTAGACCGTTAAGGCGTAAGCTTATATTCCCTGGTAAGTCATCGTCGAAATTTTTGGCAAAGCGACGGAAGATTGATTGATTAATGGGAGTAGTGTATCCTTTGATTGCCTCAGATGATACATTTAGCGACGTTTAAAACGCCAATATGTACTTCAACATAGTGTCATTATGGGGCCCCAGTAGTCGCTAGGTATCGTTTACATTAATATAGGCTATCACTTCATTGAAAGATAGGGTTTGAATTAGCAATATGACGTCATGTGACGTCATGAGGTTCGCGTTCGCGTTCACACAGAACCTTAAAAAAAGGTTCGCGTTCACACGAACCTGAACCTCTCAGAGGTTCACACCATCCCTAGCTTAATAACCTAATTTGTATTTCTTTAAATAGGGGAAATCACAAGGCAGGTTCTCTTCATCGATGCTAAAATTCCAGCACTCACATCAACAGAATGGACATTTTGTTGGGGTTTGTGGTGAAATATAAAAGTCGCAGTCGTGCAGGTCAATCAGGGTCACTTCGAAATGTTTGCAAAACCCATTTTCTCCTGTGACATATACACAAACTCAACCAAAATTCCGGAATAACTTATACAGATGAGCTGCTTGATAGCATAGCAACGACAAAGCTGGACGTTGTTTGTTCGTTAAAAATATGTTTCTCAATTTTGGTGCCATATATGTCGCGATCATACCTAAATGTCTCGTCGGAAGCGCTACGCGTTATTATCATATTCGCCATCACATATATTGGCGGGAATGAATTTTCGGCACTCGTTCGTATCAAATCGAAAACGCGAATTTTCGAGACATAATCACGTATTTCGATAAATGCAGCTACACTGCTACAGAAATCGCTTGCAAATAAAATTTTACCCAATTTTCACATAAATAGTATCATGTTATTTGAAGAAATACATTTTGCTGCTGTTTATCACCTGCCTACAGTTAGTATTTGCAGAAGACATATGACGGTTGCACGATAATTGAGCTAGATTTGCTCTAAGACTTTTGGGGTCCGTGGGGGTCCGTGACGGTTCAAAAGGGGTCCGCGCGGACAAAAAGGTTGCGAACGACTGGCCTACATCTTATGCCTATATATATATATATCGGATTTCAATTAAATAAAAGGGCAAAACAAAACAGAAAACAAAGGAACATCAAGATAATCGGTTTTGGGCCCTTCTTAAGCGACTCCAGCGTGGGCGGTCGTGGGCGTCTTCGAGCGATAGCGCGAGTTGCGCTAGCTCGGTCTCTATTGTTGAGCGCCATGTGGTTCTATTCCAGCCACCTCTGCGCCATGGCTCCGTCGTTTCAAGTTTAACTGTTGCTTTTAGGCTAATCCTCAGGGATCTTGGTTAAGGCTTCGGGCACCGGCGCCGCCCGGCAGATCCCAGTCTTTTTGTTGATATTGTACCCATCGGCGAGTACGCAGTAACTTGAGGTAGTAGAGTCTTCGTCGTACCTTGCGACTTGGTCTACTCTGCTTACTGCCTATACTGCGCAGCACGTCCGAGCTATGTCTATAATTCTGTAAAAATAAATAAAACGCCTAATGAGTAGGGCTGGGCAAAATCGAGTACCTGAGTCATTCGATTCTGAATCACGTATTACGCTTCGAGTCGAGTCGAGTATCCGAGTATGACTCATTATGACATCACAACCGAATGTACTACGTCAAAGTTCAAATATGTACCTTCTATGCCACCACAAAGAACATAATGCCTGCATGTTATCCGTCACATTACAGATACTTTAATATTTTTTCGACCATACCGAGTTCATTGTACTTCTTAAAAATGTTGTGGGATGATCATGACTTCGGAAATGTATTATTTCCAGTAACGTTCGTAGCTTTGTACTAAGTCTCGTATTCGGCGACACGGCCAATCAAGGTTTCAAAGCTTCCTCAGATCGTATCAAAACTATAACTCTCGTCAGTAAATTGCCTTTCAGTTGTGAGGAGCGTATAATTTCAGTACTCCAAAATATTGTCTCTTACTACTCGACTCGAATCAATAAAATTAATACTCGATTCAGATTCGAGTACTCGAATCGTTGTACCCAGAACTACTAATGAGTGCCATTGAAGTAACTTTGATAGGACGAAATAATCTGTCGCCGGCATCCACCACAGGACATCAATCTTCCGAAAATCGGTGAATCCAATCCTCACCTGCAATATGGAGTCGTATTATAGGGAAATGCATCCACAACATTTTTGTGCAGAATTCGAACCACGCAAAATCGTGCGATACGGTTGATCTCATCTGTATCTTTACGTACCAAATTATCGTAGCTACGTAAGCATTGAATTTTGCAAGTTGACGAACTATATCGCTTCGACGTATCAAAATTTATTCACAAATATTTTTCCAATGGTTTGCGTCATGTGTTTGATGATTTTTTCTTACCTACTAAAAATATCCACTGCCATTACACGAGATCCTCGTCAAAAGGAAATATCTACTTACCCCCACCCAATAGCAACCTATATCTATAGATTACTCAGGACCTATCATCTGGAATGCATCACCACCGCATAGCCGTGAATTGCCCATATACTAGATTCAAAAAATACCTCTTGTCGTTAAATTAACTGTTGCCCTACCTCGGCCAGACATTGCTTCATTAATCATTTACCACCATCGTTTAATTTTTCTTTTTATTTTCCTTTTCTAACTAACATTTTACAGCCAGACTGTATAGAGTCAAGTGTACCTGTTCGATGCGGGTGTGATCAGACTAGTTGACCCTCAAGGTCGTATCGATCATTCATATCCAGGCCTTGTTATTTTTGGCATTTCAGGAGCCAGTGCCAAAACTGCCAGAAATAACGCAATAGTGTATTTCGTTCATTGTGTTGTCTTAACAGGACCGCGTTGCAAGCGAGAAAAGCGTGTGTACAGGCAGGTTTATTAATCTGGGGTCCAGTCCACCCATTTGGGGGGGGGGGAAAGCTTAGTGTTCTGAATGGTGTGGACACAGCGAGATTGAACGGCTCACTGCATTTGGTTTACGTCGTCTCCAGTAAATTAAAGCCAACTGAAGTGGCAAAAGTCCTCTGAAATTATATCGGTAGACTGAAGGAGATGGGGTGGTCGGGCTACAAAATAGAATGTGTTGAAAGGCAACACAGGAACCTTCTGGAAAAGTATCGGTAAGAAAATTCTTTCCGCGATGAGATCGATGGTACTAGCGAAGTGACCTCTTTCATGATGCTTGGAAGCCGGTTCAGCCCTGCGAAGATTTCGAAGATCTGAAAACCTTTTGTGGAGGACTGGCAACAGTCTTTCCCTCAACGGCTACTGTTGAAGCCAATTTTTCCCAGATTCGTTGGGAGAAAAATGAATTCAGGAGAAAATTGACTGACCCGAGTTTGGAAGCACTGTTACAGTGCAAACAATTTAGGAGTATTCAACAGCTATAATAATCAGGTGTTGAGTGTGTTCATTAGGCTTTTCTTCCTTTATGCTTATTGGTAGCGATACCGAGTTGATACTGCACATTTTGTGGTTTCGTTTGATATTATTAACCTATGACATCGCTAGTTTTTTTCTTCTTAGTGTAAACAATTTAGGTCTATTCAGCGGCTATAACAATCAGGTGTTGAGTGTGTTCGTTAGTAGGGCTGGGCAAAATCGAGTACCCGGGTGACTCGATTCTGAATCACGCATTTTGCTTCGAGTCGAGTAATCGAGTATCACTTATTATGACGTCATAACCGAATATAGTATTTCAAAGTACAAATATGTACCTTTTATGCCACCACAAATAATGTAATGCTTGTTATCCGTCATATTAAATATAGCTAGGTATTTTTTGGACCACACTGATTTAATTTCACTGGGTGGCAATGTTGTGGAATGATCATGACTTCAGAAATGCGTTATTCCCAGTAACGTTTGTAGCTTTGTACTATATGTATTGTATGCTACGGTACGACCAGTCACGGTTTCAAGGCTTCGTCTGTGAAAATTAGTATCGAAACTATAATTCTTGTTGATAAATTAACTTTCAGCGGCGAGGAGCGTATAATTTCAGTACTCGAAAAAATCGTATTTTACTACTCGACTCGAATCATTAAAATTACTACTCGATTCAGATTCGAGTACTCGAATCATTATGCCCAGCCCTATTCGTTAGGCTTCCTTTCTTTTTGCTGATTAGTATCATATCTAATACCGAATACTGTGCATGCATATTTTCTGTACCACCATCATTGCTGTCTGTTTTTATGCATTTTTGTTGGATAGAAATAAAGACTCTCTCTCTCTCTCTCTCTAATCCTAATCCATTACTTAAAAAAATCTAAAATCACAATCCAATCCTAATCCGCTAAAATTTCCCAAATCCGGTTTTCCCAAATCCTAATCCCCATGCTAATCTTTGCAAAGTACATGGAGTAACTTTGGTGGGAGGAAAAACTTGTCGCCATTCACCACAGGATATCAATCCCCCGAAAAATGGTATATCCAATCCTAATCCTAATCCAATAAAAAATAAATCGGAAATCCTAATCCAATCCTAATCCAGCAAAATTTCACAAATCCGGTTTTCCTAAATCCTTATCCTAATCCATGCTCATCTCTGATATTTGCCCAAGTCAATTCATATGGCGCTCTACTGAACAACACCAGTACCTGTAACCAGGGCTTTGCAGCAGCCGTAAATGTTGCATTGCTCCAACTCCGGCGCTTTCTTCTATCATAGATTAGCTCCGGCTCCACCCAGTCAACAAAATGGGATGCGATCACCCGGCGTATCATGCGCATTCGATGTCAAAATGATGCNTNAAAAGAANNAATTTTCGCACTTNNGCNGCAGACTCATTAACCCGTTGTTGCCGTNCATTAACCCTCTCGCTACTGCAGCTTACAACCGCTATTAGCCNTATCGCTACCTGAATCATTGTTGCTTTCTGGCATACATACTGACCCTTATGTTTGTAAGATATCACAATTTGACAATATANTTCATTATAGTTNTAGTTATAATAAANTCCACCACGAGCATACATATGATCATACATACATGATACCGGTCAAATNNAGACAGACAGCCATATAAAATGCATAAAACGACATATTGATTTCANTCGAGATACAGAGAGATCTTCTTTNCAGGACAAGTTTGATACAACTATTCCTGCTCTTGAATTGAAATGCAGACAAAATCTGGTTTATCAAACAANTCTGNGCCTCGGCGGGAAGAATAGGACCAAACAACGCNGAGCTGNAATCAGCAGCCTANTCACTGTGTGGCACGCTAGCTTCATTCAGANCCCAATTGTGAATGATTTTCTCCNAAGTTNAGGCTCGGNGTAGTCTCTGATNTCCGGGTAATTCCACTGGCCTCATATTTGTGCGATGTACTGTGAGCCAGATATCTTTAGCAGTGATAATCGGCTGACCATGGCNATTGTCGCTGCAGGTTGAACCAATGCTTAGAGGATGATATTTTGTGAACTGCTGCCTTCGCCANCGCTGCANTCTTTTCAATTCNCCATCAGACTTATACTGATATTTCGGCATATCGCAATCACTTCATGGCTTCAGTCTCCATCGTAAAATAAAGGCTAAATATAGCAACAAAATAACTCGTAGATCAACTGAAATGAGTATCACAAATTTTAATCAGAAATTATTACAAGTGTATTAGGCTGTACAGTTGAAATGTCAACCGTTGTAACGAACATACATGATTGTAAATTCAGTCACAGATATAGCAGACAGAGAAAATATATTGGTTGAGCATATCTCATGTTTCGTTAATATACATACCTTAATGAATGCACTAACAAATTATGTCTAAGCCATAACCACAACACGCCAAGATTCGGTGACGGGAACCGACACTCTTCCGCGGTTTACTAATAAAATATCAACGGACCGGTAGTACGCATTACGTTCAGAGCACTTATAACTTGACAAGTATTGACTGCCGCCAATCTGACATCTCAGGTCACGGAAAAGTCAAAGTAACCATTTATATCAAGTCCTATTTTAGAAGCAAACAAGCAATTAATGTGCTGGACTGCTATTCGAAACACCATTTTACTATCAATACACATCTAAGCAAGCATGCACAAAATGTCAATAATAGCCCGAAATATCTCTTGCTCAACTTATCTCAACGAAGAACTTCATTCATATTCCCTTCCAACGCTATTATCTCCGATTTACAATTCGCCGGTATGGACGGAATATAATTCAAACTTCAAGTGTGCCGCGGTCAGTGTTGCCAACTCCGGATGGAAGAAAATCGCTAAAACTGGTGTCAAAAATCGCTAGATGTCGCTAAATATTGAGAAAAAGCGCTAAAAAATAGCGCTAAATCTGCATTAATTGCTAAGGGTGTTAAATTGAACCATAATATCAATACATTCTTCTCAGCTATATTTCACTCGTCTGTGGCCAAAGTAACTTATCATATTTCTAGTTCATGATACGTAATAGTCATCTTTAAGCGGGACAAATCGTGCAGTGCATTTCGATAAAGCAGATCGCTTTGCGCAATGATCGCTCTGTGTAATCATCACGCGTGCATAACCGCTCACTAAATAAGCGAGCCTTGCTCGATGCGTCCGTGAATACGTGATGCGATGTACCGTGGAAATGCGCTTGACTTTTCTAAACTGTGTTGGATTACTTGTGTTAGCGCGTGCGTACGGCATTACCTTGTTTCGTGTGTATTTCTATTTAATTACTGATCGGTGTAATCGTCATCATCACTCGCGTTTTTCTTTCCCTATATATTCAATTGGTAGAACTGTTTTGTTGGTTACTGTGTAAGGACGGTTGGAAGATTGCGGACCAAGCATTGTTATAAATCCTACGTTTGCTCTGCCCTTGCCTACTTTGTGTCATTATATTTTCAATCATTGTAGTAAAGGACTGTGTTTGATTTATACCGGCGTTACCGACCATCAAGATTAGACAGGCTTCTGCGCCTATAGTCGCCACACGAACATTTCGCGTACCGCGCAGAAACAATTTATAACAACTGCAATTTACAACGCTTGCTTCGATTACAAAAGCAAGTCAAAGTAATCCAATCCGTATTATTCAACGGAGATTTGGTTTGTTTCATCGTCAGAGTGCTTTCGATTGCACCAATTCAGCAATTACCATTAACTGCCCTGATCTTTGAAGACAAACGATTAGTATCAGAATGCCGCTGCAACACTCTCCGACCGACGAGAAAGTTCGATTAGCTCCTTCGTTCAAGACTGTCGCCAAGATGACCGTTGAAGAGATGCGTGTAGAACTTGCTGCTCTCGAATTGCCAACCACGGGGAACAAGGCCGCGCTATCGGAAAGACTGAAGAAAGCTCGTGAGTGTAAGCCCGACAATTTGGAGACATCTAGAACGCAACCGCCAGATTCACCGGTGCTAGATCAATCCGCGGCTTCGCCCGATCCATTTTCACTACAGACCGATAAGCCTAGCGACCTTATGATGATGTTTACACTAATGAAGCAACAGCAAGAGGCCGCGGAGAAAAGGTTCCTCATTCAGCAGGAAGCAGCCGAGAAGAGATTCTTCCTTCAGCTGGAAACAATGCGCCAAGAAGCGGACAAAGCCAGCTCTAACGGGGACTCCGATTTGCCCAGTGTCATCGGTAAGCGATTTAAGCGAATGAATAAAGATCTTCTCGAACTATTGCAGGCACTCGAACTGAAGTACACGACTTCAAACTCTATCGAAGAAATTGAGGTGTTCGTGAAATCGGTCGAGACGTCCATGACGGATTTGAAATCCTACGTAGATGGCAAAATTGATTTATTGGAAGATAGCGACTTGAAAACTGAGATTATTGACGGTTTGAAAGATGCTACTCGGGTCTATTTGACTAACATTCCTCTAGCCAGGTCAAAGCTATCGAAATTGAAGGCGATTGACGAAGGCGATTGACGAAGCTGACAAGACAGCTGGAAGTCTACCAAACGGTGTGAATCCGCCCTCGTTTTATGGCGACATACTTTCCTTCCCGTCATAACGTTCATAACAACCCATCGGTCAGTAAATTTTACAAAATGACTTATTTGAAGGCTGCTATGAAGGGATCGGCGTCTGGAGTTCTAAACGGCTTTCCGTCTAATGCGACTAATTATGAGCCGGCGATTGCTGCGGTACTGAAACGATTCGGCAGAACGCAAGCAATCGTTCGCAGTCACATTAAAGATCTGCTTGATGGGAACCGGGTCGATTTCGAACTCGACAAAGTGCGAGGTATGCTAGACCGGGCTAATGCTAAGAGGTCAATACTGACTCAGAATAATATCACCTGGGATCAAATGTTCACGCAGATATTGGAATCGCAGCTACCTCAGAAATTACTCGAGCGTTGGATGCGTAAAATCAGCCCATTGATAGAGTCCAACGAGATAGCTTCGTCCGATCTAATGTTTGAGTTCATTGCAACAGAATTGGCGACTATGGACACTCTGAAGAGGTCTAGCTCCAAGCAGCCAGAGAAGCAACCAAAGACAAAGCAACAGACCTCAAACACCGATAAGTATTGTTCCGCTCAGTCTTTGGTAACTCAATCTATGTCGTCTCTCTGCGCATATTGCAGCAAGTCTCATCCGTTACTGGATTGTAGAGACTTTCTGAAATTAACTCCTGATCAACGGATGTCTGATTTATTAAAAAATCCAGGGAAGGTGTGTTTCAGGTGTCTGGCACCGAATGGCGAGTCTGGACATCCAAAGCAATTCTATCAGTGCAAAGCCCGGTGTGAAGTCGAAGGATGTGGAAAGGCTCATCACCAACTGCTGCACGTCTTGGAGTCGTCTAATGCGAAAACAATGGTATCCACTGCTAGGCGATCCGCAACGCCCGACTCCGAGATTGATACCTTACTTCCCACCGCACTCGCTCAAATTTCGAACGAGGGTAAGACGAGGCGTGTTCGCATAGCTTTCGATTCGTTGTCGGAGAAGTCCTTTATCACCCGGAACGTCGCTAATTACTTGCAGCTACCGGCTATTCGTAGCCAAAAAATGATATTAGTGGATTTGGCGGTAGTTCAACCTCTAGTTCAATGGATCTAGTTACATTCAATCTGGAACCATTACATTCAGAACCGAGAGGCTGTATTGAAGTCCAAGCGTTCGTTCAAGACGGTGTTATTTGCACTCCCTTAGATAACGTCACTTTACGTTGCGATCAGGTTAAACACCTTGACGGATTGCCGCTGGCTGACCCTCTCCCAAGGGACGACGGTACGGTAGATATACTATTGGGGGGGACGATACTATTTCTCACTGATGCAAGGATCGGTTATTAGTCCTGAAACCCCCGAATCTGGACCATTTGCAATTGAAACCATTTTCGGTTGGGTATTGGCTGGTCCATGTAGTCGTAATTCCTCACTTGACTGTTCTTCCAATTGTTTGCTTACCAGAAGCTCGTCAAAAGTACAGCGCTCTGATTTGGATCCTTGGCAACTGTTGGACAACAAACTCGAACGATTTTGGAAGCAAGACTGCATTGGGCTTACAGATAAGGATTTGGTTCATACTTCCGACGAGGTTGACGCAATTGCGCAATTCAATGATTCAGTGTCGTTCGATGGTGATAAGTATTGCGTTTCGTTACCATTTAAACGCGATGCAATAGAGTTGCAGCCCAATTTCGCGCAAGCATATTCTCGTTTGCTAACAACAGAAAAGGTTCTAAGGAAAAACAATGATAAATTGACTAAATACGATCAGGCGATCATGGAATACGTGGACAATGGTTTCGCTCGAAAATTGTCGCAAGCGGAATTGGAAAAAATTAGTACTATCCCTCATTACTATGTCCCGCATCATCCGGTTTTTCGTGAAGCGAGTTGCTCCACCAAATTGCGAATTGTTTTCGACGCAAGCGCTAAAAATACCTGTGGATATTCGCTAAACGATTGCGTTTTGAAGGGTCCAAATTTGTTGCCCGACATAGGAGCTGTGCTACTACGATTTCGCACTCACAAAATTGCTTTGAGCGGTGACATTCGTAAAATGTTTTGCCAGACGGCTATTAATCCGGATCATCAGCGTTTCCAATTATACCTTTGGCGAAATTGCGAATCGCGCAGAACGCCAGACGTCTACGTCATGGAAAGAATAATGTTCGGAGTCTCGTCAAGCCCTTTCCTCGCAATTCAAACAATCCACCATCATTCTAATACTGCGCCAATCATTGATAAATTTGGTCGTGACTTGGGCAATGACATCGTTCGCAATATGTACGTCGATGACATTCATGTAGGTGGAAATAGCGTTGAAGAGGTTGTCTGCAAGCAACAGAAGTTGGTTGAGTTTTTCAAGGACGGTGGATGGTCATTGGTCAAATTTGCATCCAATAATCGAGAAGTCATGGACTGCATTCCTGAGGAAGCTCGGTTACCGAATTGCGTTCTCGATCTTGATGATGCTAACAATGGTGAAGCCTCGTCTCTCGGTTTGAAATGGCATACGACGCAGGATGTCATGTATTGTAATGTAAAACCCAACTGCTTGAGCAGGATAAAATCGTCACAAAACGATCTATTTTGAGTAAGCTCAGTCAAATCTACGACGTGTTTGGATTTTTTTCAGCATTCGTTATCACCGCAAAGATTTTGATGCAAGAATTGTGGAAACAAAACTCGATTGGAACGATTCGGTGGACGACGCACTCGCCGATAAGTATCGACAATGGACCGACGAGCTGTCGATTCTAGAGTCCATCAAAATTCCACGGTACCTTTTTTGTCGAATACGTTCTCCAAATTCCCTGCAACTCCATGGTTTTGCCGATGCCTCTGAAAGTGCTTACGGGGCCGTAGTCTACATTCGAGCTGAAGATGACGTAGGCAATATTAAGACCCAGTATTTGATTGCTAAAACGAGAGTGGCCCCATTGAAATCAATATCGGTTGCGCGACTCGAGCTAATGGCAGCCCACTGTCTGGCTAAATTAACTAGATACGTTTTGGATGGGCTGAGTTCTGAAATTTGTATTGATAAAGTCTATTTGTGGCTCGACTCCGAGATAGCTCTGGCATGGATTGCCAAGCCAAGTTCACATTGGAAAACGTTTGAGGAACAGAGTTCAGGAAATTCATGATCTCGTATCCCCACACGCTTGGAGACATTGTCCAGGCATCGAAAATCCAGCAGACTACCATAGCCGCGGCATGGCGCTTCAGGAATTGAAGAGTTGTTCAACCTATTGGCACGGACCGGGTTGGCTGAGGTCTGAAGAGTCGGACTGGCCTGTCAAATCGCACCTAGACCAACCGAATCCGCAAGTCGACACAGAAACCGCAACTCCTCGCGTGTTAGTGAACATCACACAGCCACTAATTCCTTTTTATGTGGATCGCTACGGTAACTATTCCAAAATTGTTCGTATTACAGCGAGAATCTTGCGTTGGCGTCATCGTGATTACATGAAAATGGACCGAGAGAGTGCACCAATCGATTCGTTGGACCAAATGAGTTCAGGATGGCGGAATACTTCCTCTTACGTCAGCTTCAACGCTCAAGATTTAGCAGCGAATTCGAAAATCTCGACCAAGGTAAGAACGTGTCGAATAAATCAAAAATTAAAGACATGGATCCGAGAATAGACCGCGAAAATGAGCTGATCGTTGCCGGTGATCGGTTGAGTTTGTGTGATTTGCCAGTGTTCACGAGTTCGCCGATTATTCTTCCCGCCAAGGAGCCGTTGGTGGATAAACTCATTCTACATGTCCACGAAAGCCACTCTTATTCTCCTCAGGACACAACCATCGCTATTCTTCGTGAGCGTTTCCTTATTATTCATATCAGGAGCGAGGTAAGAAGGGTATTGCGAAATTGTATCGTCTGTCGACATTGGAACACGAAACCACTCCAACAGAAAATGGGCATTCTTCCAAAGGAACGCATTTGCGTTTCTCCGGCATTTTCTGAGGTCGGGTTGGATTTCACGGGGCCAATTTATATTAAAGTAGGTGACGACGCAATGCAAAAAGCGTATATTTGTTTGTTCACTTGCCCCCACAGTAGAATGATTCATTTGGAATTGACCAACGATATGTCCACGGAGGAATTCATCGGTGCTCTGCAACGAATGATAAACAGGCGTGGCTGGTGTCGAGAAATTATATGCGACAACCAACTCACTTTCAAAAAGGCTGAACGATTAATTCAGATTTCGACACGCGCGTCCTTCAAAAAGCGGTCAGACAATGAAGCTCTGCAAAAATTCCTTACCGACAACGGGATAACGTGGAAATACATTACCGAACGCGCTCCACACCGCGGTGCCTTCTACGAGAGGATGAACAGATCCATTAAAGAACCTCTCAGAAAGATTCTGGGTAAGGCAAAATTGAACTTCACTGAACTCTACACGATTTTGACAGATATCGAGTGTGCGATGAACCAGCGGCCGTTGACGTATCTCGGTTCCGATCCGGGGAATCCGTAAGCAATCACTCCGGCTCATTTAGCAATTGGTCGACCACTGCGGCATCTACCGAATTTTCCGGCCAAATCCAGTGTCAACGTCTCGAAGCGATTTCGCTATCTTCAAACGCTGTTGCGTCATTTCTGGTCGAGATGGTCGAAGGAATATCTCCCGACGTTGATCAGAAGAAAGAAGTGGGTTTTCGAACATACTGTTCCAAACGTCGGAGACGTTTGTTTAATTGCGGACGACGGATACGCGCGCTCGAATTGCAAGGTCGGCAGAATCGTGACGGCATTTAAAAGCAAAGATGGCCTCGTGAGGACGTTCAAATTGAAAACGGCCCGCGGATTTCTTACGAGACCCATTCAAAAACTCCACTTACTGGAGAGAGACTATTCGGTTGACTGTGACCAGTCAAAGGGGGGTGGATGTTAGCGCGTGCGTACGGCATTACCTTGTTTCGTGTGTATTTCTATTTAATTACTGATCGGTGTAATCGTCATTATCACTCGCGTTTTTCTTTCCCTATATATTCAATTGGTAGAACTGTTTTGTTGGTTACTGTGTAAGGACGGTTGGAAGATTGCGGACCAAGCATTGTTATAAATCCTACGTTTGCTCTGCCCTTGCCTACTTTGTGTCATATTTTCAATCATTGTAGTAAAGGACTGTGTTTGATTTATACCGGCGTTACCGACCATCAAGATTAGACAGGCTTCTGCGCCTATAGTCGCCACACGAACATTTCGCGTGCCGCGCGGAAACACCTTGAACGCGACATGCGACTTTGCACAATTGTACACGACATGCGACTTAACGCGACGCATCACGACTTGAACCGGCCGGGTTTTCCAGCCACTATAAGTAGTAACCTTAAGAAAATAATCCGAGGACCAACCCGGGGTATGAAATTTAATAAATCTGGTCTTGAACGACAGCTAGTGTCACACTGATTCCGACAATACGAATTAAATTCTTGTCAAGACAATGCAACGTCCTCTAAACAGCCCTCAAAGTCTGAAAATCGGCATTGATCAGAACAATCACTGGACAAAATTGGTTATTGTTATGTTCATTGTGTCACGGCGGTGCCATTGTTGGAGCAATGCCGGCTTTCAGACTTTGAGGGCTGTTTCGGGGTGGTTCCATTGTCCGGACGAGATTTTCATTTGTATTTTCGATATCACTGCGACACTAGCTTTCGATCAAGGTCAATTATATTAAATTTCAGCGCTCAGGTCGCCATATATAGCACTGACAATGCTACGTTTAGATTACTCAGTAAGAAGAGACTCTGTCTGCCCATGCGTAACCGCCGAGAGTTGCGTATCCATCCTTAGGTTAGTAATCTATAATTATATATCATCGGAGTCCGCACTCTGGTGGCCGGTATAGCCAATGCAGTTGTCGGGCAGAACTGATCTTTATTAGTTATTTTCGGTAAAAAAGCGCTAAATAATCGCTAAAAACTTTTCAAAAATCGCTAGATTTACCGCTAGGCGCTAGATCCATATTTTTTGGCGCTAAACCGGATGAAAAATCGCTAGATCTAGCGCGAAAATCGCTAAATTGGCAACACTGCCCGCGGTGAGCAACATCCGATGACTTATGACATCACAATCACTCCACGCTCAAGTCCTCACGAACCAGGCAAAGCTAGGCAGAAGAAACGCCACGGTGAAGCCGCGTGATAATCAAGAGCAATTAGATTGGTTAATAACGCTGACACCAATCTCCCTGGCCGACCGATGGAAAGGAGAACACTCGATATTCTGAAATCGAGAGCGATCGGTTTTTGTACATCAAAGGTGCCGCCTCGCTGTAGTGTCAAAACGGTTGAGTTCTCTTCTCTCCTGCACTTTCTTCGCCTAGTTCGGCATTGAATGTACGTACACACTTTTGTTGACTGGGCAGCTCCGGAGCAACATTATTACCACTGCTCCGGCTTCAGCTCCGGTTCAGAAAACTATCGAATGGGCCTGTCTATATGAGGGGTGACCAACCCGCGGCCCGCGGGCCATATGTGGCCTGCGAGAAGGTTTTGAGTGACCCGCGAGGGAGGTAATTTCCTAAATTTGTTATATTATCGATAATGAGTAATATGACTCGAGACTCACACGGCCAAGACCGACATTAAATTGTAATTTCGAAGAAGAGTAAAGTAATCACACTATTGGGATTTCGTCTATTGGTACTGGTACTTGAAAGTGCGACCAGAAATTGCTAAAAGTGAGGAAAATTGGTGTGATATAAATGCGAACCATTCGATAACACCAAACATAGGTATAAAAAGTGGTTTTAACAACACTTTAACTGGAAACTGAGTAGTCAATACAATGCCTTGGACTCGGACTCGAGTCATAATACCATGACTCGGAATTGGTCCTCTGCTCGCTGACTTGGATTCGGACTTGACTCGGTGGTGCACTGAAAATTACTCGACTTGACTCGAGTCAAAACTATAAAAATCAGATTGACTTGTGACTCGGAGCCTTGTGACTTGGTTACAACCCTGGGGCGTAATACAAAGTGATCATTATTTTCGAACCGTACAATTGGCCAACAAGGTAGTGCTGCTGATCAAATTGCGGGTATGCCGTATAGCCACAATATTCACATGCATATCTAGCATACCGAGGTTCGGCGCTCATGTACGAAAATTGAACATTGAACATATGACTGCTCTGCTGTTAAATCCCTAGGAACATGGTTATTCAGAAAAGGTAGCGTCAAAGAAACAAAGATTCTCAATTTCGCGAAGGCCTGCTGTTGAATTATGTGAAATCAGCAGATATGGTTGTGGCATATAAATATATAATAGCATCTTATGAAATACGTCGGAGCCGGAGCTACTCCTCTCAAATAACTGGATACAGCCCCGGCTCCGGCTGAATTTTCTGTAGAGCTCCGGCTCCAGTTCCAGCTCCAGTGAAAATGCACGGCTCCGGGGCTCCGGCTCCTTGCTCCGGCTCCGGCTCCAAAGCCCTGCCTGTAAAAATAATGACACGGGCCAATGGGCCGCTAAAACAACTTATGGAAAATAACCGAGACGATGACAGCCATTTTGCCCGAGAACAAGTATTAGTAACAAACCTCATTTTTCGAATACCTGTAATTAGGCCGGTAAAGTAGTGTTATCATATTTTGAGATTCTGAAAAGAGGACACTTTTCAAAAGCTGAGACTAAAGCGGACGAGCTAATTTCGTTGGGTTGACC
>ATSW01110329.1:0-10430 GCA_000444245.1 Botryllus schlosseri
ATGACTCGACTTGACTCGAGTCAAAACTATGAAAGTGAGATTGACTTGTGACTCGGAGCCTCGTGACTTGTTTACAGCCCTGATATATAACATAAACGTGATCAGATTCCCCGCTGGAGCTCATTGAAATTTAGGACACTCATTACGTTTCGGCAGCATTGCACCATGTTTAACATGTCTTTTTTCGATCAGGTAGCTGTTCACTAAAATAAAGCAAGGCTAGCGATCTCTTTGGCTTGAATCGATGTCGTTGGAATATTTTGTCCCTGTCTGGAAATTTTGACTTGAAAATTTAAGACAAATACTTTCACTAAAGGCTATCTGTGACAGATTCAGCTCAAAAATTGCTCGCTTAGGATATATTTGATTGAGAGGCCGTCGCTGGCCTACAGAATTGTCTTGCGAACTGCAGCACATCTGAACTAGTTAAAAAAACAAGGGGGAATTTGTATGTGAAAAAGAGATTTCAAATGGAATTTGAACATACTTTCAGCATAAAAACAGCCATAAAGGAGCATAAGTTCGGACATAACTGGTTGACTACATGACGGTTCGGACATGAACAATTTGGGAAATTCGTTACAATTCTAAAGTGGAATTCCTCCCTAAAAATCGCAAAATTCCCCCTAAGGGGGGAATTCCTCCCCGGTTGGGAACCACTGGTATAGGCGGCAATTATTTTTCCACGTTCCGTGCCCCCATCTCGTTTTCGTTGGCTCTCGAAGTTTCAGTTTACTGTAATGTATATGGTCGGATATTACGTTTAATCTGTAAGTGCAGGTTTGGAAGTGGGTAGTGAATCTTTCCGAGGTATATATCCGGTCTATTCGTCGTGATTGGTGTATTTTCATTATTGTGTATAGTTTTTTAGTTGGGTTTCGCCAACACCAAATGTCTTTGATTTTGTAAATTTCTGTAAAGGTTTTCCAATTCTTCGCTGCCGGGTTTAATTTGAAGTTATTTGCGTTCTTGGAGTCTAGTTTTTCTTTGACCATGTTGAAATCTCCGCATATAATTGCATTTTCTGGGTCCTTTTGTATATGGTTTATTAGTTTCCGGTATACCTCGGTTTGATGTCTACCCACGTCCGATGGCGCATATACATTGTATATGTTGGTTATGTTGGCTGTCTCCTTGTTTTCCAATTTTTAGTATTTGTATTCTGTCTTCCTGTATAATAGCGCTGTTTATTTTATGGTCATTTTAACGAAATTTATTGTTCACGCCATTTTAAGATTTGANCAATANGGAGTGTTGTGAACCTTACCTAATTCCCTGAAGTGAAAANCCGAAAGACCTTCGTGAGTCGTNTATTTGTCGTGTGAATTATAGATAAGAGAAATAAATCGTACGATGTTTGGTGCATTTAATCTCTCGTGGCTATGATATATATACGAATGTAATACAGCGTATATACACATTCATTCATGATTATTCGCTGTTTCGGAAGTCCATTGCATTGCCGTACGTGATTCAATAAAGTTACAAGTCGTGGAGACAGAAACAAAATATATTCGTCAGTGTGATCCATCGAATACGCGTGTGCAATAGACAGGTCGTGGTACGTCAGCCAACAAGGCCGTACGGCGCGGTTACGCCGGTCCGTCAAAAGAAGAAACACGCTGCGAATTGTAAACGCAACCTTCTGGAGTCAATTATACAACTACAAACATTCGCTCTGCGTTATATGCAGCAAGGTCACGTTTTTATCCTTTCTCATCGCTTATATATTCGTCTGATTACTAATTAGTTTATTTGCTTAGGTCACATAAGTATCAATCCCGTTTTGTGACATACGCGGTGATTATTGCCATAGGTGTTGCGCTAAAGACGAAATTGCGGGTATGACGTAGGATATCCACAATACAGCAGTGTTGGGATCAAGTCACTACCTTCGATTCACGAGTCATCTCGAGTCATTGCAGATTTTGACTCGAGTCAAGTCAAGTCAATCGAGTTTCAAAGGTGACTCGAGTCAAGTCAAGTCACTCGTTTTTTGGAGGTGACTCGAGTCAAGTCGAGTCAAGTCAAGTCAAGTCACGAGTCAAGTCACAATTCAAGTCAAATTGAATTTTCGATGGATGAGTGATGATTCAAAGTCATTACACTTTGCTAGCTGTGTGAAAGACAGATTAATTGATCACTGATGATCATTTATCTTGAATCAAATAACGAATATCTAGTTAAATATAGGGGAGACCGGGGACAATTGTAACACTTTTCGTTTTTTCAACATTACGTGTTCTTCTCGTGGAAATTTCACTTCCAAAGTTTTATATAAAGAAGTCAACAACTCGATAGTTGATATGGAAACTAAATTGGAACTCAATCAACAATCAATCATGGAAATTTTGGGTCGCAAAAATCGCTGCTTAAATGTTACAATCGCCCCGTACCCAGGGGCAATTGTACCACCCTTGCGGGGCAATTGTAACAGTGGTATTTATAACTAAACACAAACTGAATGAACAACGAAAACGGAAGCAAAAATTGTAATATTGCATGAAACTAAAGGAAGAGACGTTTGAACGCTTCCAGGCTACGCCCCATCGCATTTATGGCACCTGAATGCAATATCACCCTTCGTGTCTTGTTCAAGCTTAAAGTGTACAAGAGACACATTCATTCCATCATCTCCCTACAGATATTCGGCCTCTTCTACCAAGGTTCTGTTGTTCAGCGGGCATAATGGGTTGGTCATTCAGTCACCTGCGAAGGTGCGAAACCGACCTGGCTAACATATCTTGGTTGAATGGGCCGATGATAGTATAGTAAAACGAGGACGCAACATTGTGTGGCGTCAAAGCTATAATGACATTTATCTGTGCTGTAGAAAATTAACATAAATTGTTCACATCAAATATCAAAATGTAAGTGGGTCATGATCAAAGTCAGAGGACGAGAATTAAGACATGACTATTGAAGTTCGACACACCAAAAGTCGATCAACATGAGAAAGGGTCGTTGAATCACGAAAATAACCGAGCCGTCAGATTCACATCATCACTATTGTATGGCCGTTTCGACAGATGATCATGTTAGAATTGGCATCGCAAGGCAGTATCTGTTCTGGTGAACTTCTGGCTGTTGCAAGATTATTCTGCAGTAGATGAATGGTAATACCAACATATGAACAAAGACATTCAGACTTGATAACATATTGTAACGGGGCAAAAGTAACGGAGTGTTACGATTGCCCCTGACACGCTCGACCATGATTTTTGTCTCAGTGTGGTACCTTCCCGGCGATGCAAGTCATATTCTTTCCACCCCCACGGTAGACTATAGTAACATTGTTCCAGCTACACATATTACGTTGTAACTACTTGAGGTACTATATTCGTCCAGACAAATTATTCCAGACCAGAAAAACTTTACTCAAGGGTCAAAAATTTCGTTTTTTGCAAATTATTCCGGGGTTTCGCATCGTAGCTCAACGTAACTCCAAGTATAATAGGAGAGATAACTACTGCATGCGCACTTAAAATATCAAGCTGATTTCGCCATCCTACTAGCGGTGAGGTCGATTGTTACATTTGCCCCTAGTTACATTTGTCCCCGGTCTCCCCTACATGCGAAAAGACGTTGTATCACTCACGCACACGTAGAACTGTTAATAAAATACGTGAGTAACTGGACAGTCACATGCTTTACAGTCAGTTATTATCAGCCAAATTATAGGACCTAATCTACATCTACATATCCGTGGATAAATAAACGCACAAACTATATTTGTTTGATTGAAATCATACATAAAGGTTGGTAAAGGTAGGCACTGCGCAACTTAAGCATTGATCCGTCTGAGAAACAGAGACACATTGCTATTTGGAGTAATCTTCTACTACTACTACGACAACGCAAGCTGTGATTGTTTAGTTTGCGGTCTATTTATTTGTGATCTAACAATCGAGGATCAGTGTATCGTACGATCAGTGAATGACTGGTTGCTCTCACAAGTGACACCGGCGTATCTCGAACAATCTGAACATACACAAGATACAGTGATTTATTCGACACCGTTTACTTGATGACTTGAAATTGACTCGTAAATTTTGCTCCGAGTCACGAGTCAATGCGCATTTTTGAAGCTTCGAGTCAAGTCAAGTCAAGTCATTTTTCCAAAGTGACTCGAGTCAAGTCAAGTCATACGAAAAAGTTGACTCGAGTCTGACTCGAGTCACGCAACAGTGCTCGAGTCTGACTCGAGTCATCCCAACACTGCAATACAGTAATTGCGGAGTTAGCTCAGCATATCCGGCCTACCCGAGTTTTGCGCCTTATATGAACAATGAACATGATTAGTTAGAAAAGGTGGAGGTAACGAGGAAACAATTCTTAATTTTGTGAACGATTATTGAAAAATTATGTGAATTCAGTCATTATAGTAGCATGGCATCTTATGAAATACATCGTAGCCGGAGCTACATTTCAAACAACCGGCTCCAGCTCCAGCTCCGGCTCGAGCTCCAGTTTATATAGCTCAATGCTGCTTCAGCTCCACCTGAATTTTATGATGAGCTCCGGCTCCGCTGAAATTGCACGGCTTCGGAGCTCCGGCTCTAAAGCCCTGATTACATCGCATTGTGTCTTATCGCATTGTACATTGTGTGTTTCTTGATCAGATCATAGCCTTTACAAAAGCTATGATCGCATGAAAATATGATCTGTCGAATATTGATTGATTATTCTTATTGGTCATTGTAATAAAATGAACGGGACTGATTCCTAATATTGACGCCAATAAATCTTATTGAAGCACAAGACTGGTGTGGAAAAGCTAGAAGAAAATCTGGTTTGATGTTGGCGAGTATCTGAAGGTATGTTGAAAAGTATAGTGGCACTTCACCCAAATTATAACTATGCAAGAGAGAAAAAAGAGCAAGAAATAGCTTCTAAAGGGAATATAACATCGAAAAAGATACTGTGACATCGGGCACTTGGTCGAGGTGGATGCCAGTTCAAGATTAGAGACCCCAACTTGTTGGTCGTTCGGAATCCCCCTATCTGTACAGTGTACATTACATCGCATTATGTCATGTGTCTTGTATATCGCATTGTACATTATGCGCGTGCGTGAATCATTCTGTCCATTGATTGATTGTATGATTGATTGGTTATGAAATCGCTGTAGCGCGCCTGCGACGAATAAATGCTTTAGACCGGAAAGAAGTAAACAAGCTTATAGGACATGGAATTACGAAATTTTTCATTTCACTTCCGTACGAATTGATAGTCATAATATGCCTTGCTTGGGCGAGCGGGCTTGGAGTTGGGAAAGATGCCGAGTTCCGGATTTATTATTATTAGGGCAAGTTTTTGTTGCAGTTAAATCCGTGGAAAGTTGCATTTATTCATTTATTTTCGAAAAAAGTTGCAGAAGTTGCATTTTGACCACATTTTGCTCGGTTGAATAAAAAAAAGGTCAATTTTCCGGCTCAGCTCCCGAAATACCCGTAAAAACGTTACTTCGGTGCTGATTTACGGTGTTTCAGTCGAATTTGGCCGTGTATTTCACCAAAATCGAAAATACTTTCATGAAAAGTCGAAAAAGTTGAATCATTGTTGCAAAAATATGCATGAAAAAATGGATAAAAGTTGCTAAAATTTGCACTATAAATAAGATTCCTTCAAACAGCTTAAAACAGCATTCTAAATATCTTGCGAGCAATGTTCAATCTGAGCTGCGCACGTGCGCAAATTAACAGAGCTGACGCGGTCTCTGCGCACAGAAAATCTAAGTGGCGCACAAAAATCCGAAGTGATGACCTTTTTTTAGTCGTTACGCACTGTTGTCGAAGGGTCTGCGCAGTAAATTGTCGAGTGTGCGCAGACTCGTCAAAAATTAGAGGAACATTGAATATGACCAAAATTCTCAAAAAGGGGACGAAATCTCAAAAAAGAGGACAAAAGTGCGTCCTCCCAGGACACTTTTCAAAAAGTCAAAAAAGAAGACAAATCGTCTTAAAAGAGGACGTATGGTAACCCTACTATATTAAAGTACTGGATACCTAGCGACGACTGGGGTCACAATGCTGAAGTACATATTGAGGTTTTAAACGTCGCCAAATGTATCAACTGGGGCAATCAAATGATACAATAATCCCATAAAATAAATATCTTCCGTCGCTTTGCCAACAATTTCGACGAGGACTTGCAAGGGAATATAAGATTACGCCGTAACGGTCTAGACCAGTGATTCCCAACCGCGGCCCTGAGGGCCGCATGCGGCCCCCAGCTACCCTTCTTGCGGCCCCCACAAAAATATTGAGAAATCGATTTATAAAAAAAATATTTTATTTATAAATTACTCTTGCTTGGGTTGGAGTCTGGAGTTTTCAATTAAGATTGCAGGAAAGTTGTGAGTAGACTGCTAAGATTACGTCACTGCTGTTTCAATGCAATGTGCCCTAACTTTCCAGTTGAACGGGCAGTACCTATAGATATAGGCATAGATATACGTATTGATAGGACCGTAACTACCGCACCCCAATTGGGGGGAGCGAGCTCGAAAAGAGCCCAAAATTATTTAGTGAATTAGCATATATTATAGAGTATTTTATCAAATTTTATGAAACTTTTCAAAGATTTTTCGCGCTGCGCGCGATTTCAAGTTTCCAAGTACCTTAATTATGGGGTACTCTTCGACCAAGATAAAATACACAAGATTTATAGAAGTGGGCATATCGGCGTTGGCCATTACTGCGCCACGACGCACGAAGACATATAAAGTTTTACGCCATGTAACATGCGACTCCAAGAAGTGTGCCAGAAAGATCGGCAGCGAGAAAACCTTGGCAGGAAAGGACTGCCCTTACGCTGACCGAGAACTTCGTTATGTAACTTCGTTATGTATATTCAAAATACATATAGGTATAATTGACCATAGGCGCCTAAATGACTGGCGCCGAATGTTCCTGTCTTGGCAATATTAACGTCACGAGACAAATAGGCTACCATCCCGCAGGGAATAATTATATGCCAGTGAAGAACTACCAATTTGAAATCGTGTGCATCTTTTAGTTTGGTATGTTTGGGCGATCCTATATTTCTTGATATAGCAGACTGGAGGTCATGAAATAACAAATAACATCATGTAACGAAGTCGTACCAACGGGTCCGCCCGTCCGAATATGTTTCATTATTATTTACGGGCCCTACAGTTTCCAAGACACCTCGCTCAGCTCTACCGGTAAATCTGATTACGTGGGCAGAAAGGAAAAGCAATTGATAGCTATATATATGCAATTCCCGATCTTATTGACCAATTTTAGTTTGAATAATCGAAAATTTTCGCGCTCCACGCTGGCTCACTAAACTGGGATCCTGATTTCGTGGCAGAAGCGCACAACCGGCACGGGGTTACGGTTTATCACCATATGGGAACTCAAGACCTAAGTGTTTTGGGGGCCTGACGAAGTGCTGTTTCGTTCCTGCCAACGGGTATACGCCCGAAGATGTTTAATTATTATTGAGTGGTCCTACCTTTTCAAACACAACTCACTCGGCTCAACCTGTCAATCTGATTACGTGAGCAGAGAGAGGATAAATGTTGATACTAATATATATGCAATTCCCGATTATATTGACCGATTCAATCATGAATTATAGAAATTTTTCGCGCTTCGCGCGATTAGTCGAGGGTAGCTGCCTGAAACGGACACCCGATTTAGATGATAAATAGCGGTAAACAGCCGTCTATCCTGATGGGATCTGGGGGCTTCGAAGTTCTGTTTATCATCCTATGGGGGGCCCATGAGCAACGTTTTTGGGGGGCTGACGAAGTGTTGTTGCGGCCCTGGGTATTGATAACTAATTTACGGATAGATGTGCAACAAGTGACTCATGATTGAATACGCCGATATACGTACTGCTTAGCCGGCAAAAAGCAGCATAATTGGTAGTCCTATAGCTCGCGACCCAAGCGTCCGAATGATTTGATATGTCGGTGTTTATCGAAAGCAAGTGTTGCACTGATTCCAAAAATACGAATTGAAATCTCGCCCGGGCAATAAAACTACTCCGAAATAGCCAGCAAAGGTTGATTGTTCTGAACAACGGGTGCGTGGCAACACAATGGCCAATGGTGTCAAGCAAATGATCGGAACAATGCCAATTTTCATATTTTCGTGACTATTTTTGGTTCCTTTCATTGCCTTGGTATTCGTGCGGCCCCGGCCGTACTCTGAAATTCTAAATTTGGCCCTGCCACCGAAGAAGGTTGGGAACCACTGGTCTAGACCAGACCGGACAATGAATTCGGCGTCTGAGTATAATTGCTATATTAATATTGAGCAGAGTGTAAAACGGGTTTCTGTACTTGCCACCGATATTACCCCGTCAACAAGTTATACAGCAGTAGCCAACACCCCAATCGCACGGATTTGGTTTTCATGATCCAGTAAACATATGAAATCAAGATCGATGCACGACGTGTTGATCGATCTTTGACAAGTTCTGTCAAACCGATTCCGTTCAGAACATCGATCTGCAGCAGAAGTGTTGCAGCGATATCGGAACAAAGGACGAGTGATGAAGTAATCGGTATTAGTTTCGTCATAAAGCTCGAAATGAGATTGTTTGAATTCGTTCGCAGATATTTCGGGACAGTAGGCAATGCCGAAGGAAACATGAACGGTCCACATGGCATTTGCTCGACGGCCTCTGGCGATCTCGTGGTCGCAGATTTCCACAACCATCGGATCCAGGTTAGTGGTTTGTTTCAGCGGCTCTTCTATGCTCGGCGATCGCATCATTCGCGTTTCCAGATCTTCGACGTGAACGGACGAGTCAAGGGATGCATCGGGGGCAAAGGAAAAGCAAGAGGACAATTCAATGGCGCGGCCGACGTGTGTGTGACGTCACGGGGATGGATTGTCGCCTCGGACTATGGCAATCACCGAATCCAAATATTCCACGAACGAGGAACGCTCGTTCAGATGTTCGGTGGCTATGGATCAGGTGACGTGTGAGGGTGATCACGGTAACGCAGGTCACGATCAACTCTGGGCTGACAATGGTGCATAAGGCCCTGAGTGTCGTGACAGTGATCGGTGAAAGTGACGCCAGTTTTTGTCTCAGGAAGGGGAAGACTGATCTCTCCCCTCGGAGTCGCAACAGACGACAAAGGTTTGATCTACGTTTGCGACTCAGGCAATCGCCGAGTTCAAGTCTTCACGGAGGAGGGAAAGTTCGTTCGGCAGATCGGCACGGGAAGTTTGAAATATCCGCAATATCTTTCCGTGACTTCAAACGGCAGAGTACGTGAGTCGTCAGCTCCATTTGAACTCTCGTGACCTTTGACCTTTGACCTTTTTCAGGTGGTCGTCACTGGCCAAGGCAAAGTTGAAGGTTTCGACTTGAACGGCCGCCGTTTTCTCCACGCCGGGTCTCATTTCAAGAAACCGCGAGGAATCACCACAGATGATCGCGGCAACATTATCTTCGCTGAGTACCACGGCGGCCGGGTTCAGATTTACACGGGCGACGGAAAATACGTGTCTAGTTTTGGGAGCTGGGGTTCTGAACCTGGACAGATGAAGTATCCTGTAGGAGTTTGCGTTTTGTCAGACGGACGAATCGCGGTCTGTGACTGTAGCAACCACAGAGTTCAAATCTTTTGACCAACGAAGATTTGAAACGTACATGTTGCTATTTCGCCACATTGACTTTATTATAAATCTGGATTACGAATGCGAGTTACGTAGGCTTCGTAATCGCGGCACAGTCTTAAAAATAAACGAATTTTCAGTTCAGTGTATACAGACTATGGTTTTAGTTTACGCAGCAACATTAGAAAGTAGGTTTTGCGTTATGGATTCCAAGGAACTTATCGCGGGCCGCACAAAATGGCTCCGCGGGCCGTACTTTGACCAGGTCTGCCATAGTTGGATTTATTATCACATAATTGTGAGTTGTTTTGACACTCAGCGAGTTAGTGGCGCTGCTTTATTACCAAAATATAAGAGATATGGTGCTATATGTTGAAAATGATGATTTTCATGTTACATGAGACATTGTTAAATTGTTGTATATATTGTACATATTGTATATTTGTTGTAACTGTACTAGTGTTTAGAATATTCTGGAACTTTGATAGCTAACCACTGGTCTCCAAACATGAGTCAGAATGACTCATATTGAAACTGTTCTTGTATCTCGTATACGTTCGAGTTAATGTTTTGATACTCGGGTATAATTGGTTTGATTCTGGCCTACCTCGTGGTAGTACGATATGTCGCTCGCTGTATGAACAGGTCTGCTGTAATATACTCTGCTGTGTGTGTGTTGGACTATAAAGTAAGCTACAAGTTGAAAAATGTCAAACGACAGTGCAAAATCTACAATACGAACGAAATGACGGTTGCAAAAAAGTTTTAACTTTGTAAACAATTTTGACATTTTTTTACCTTGTGCTACAATTTTGAAGTATC
>ATSW01110337.1:0-10711 GCA_000444245.1 Botryllus schlosseri
GCGTTGAAGTGGCTATATTGGCGTCCATGACCGTAACTGCCACACCCAAACCCCCAATTGAGATGGGGGCCCGAGCTCGAAGGGGGCCCGAGCTCGAAAGGGGCCCAAATTTTTTCCTGAATTACCAATAATTATATAGTATTATTTTGGAAATCCAGGCAACTTTTTCAAAAAAAATTCGCGCTGTGCGCCATTTCGTGGTCACATGTTTCTTGCTTATTGAATACTCTTCCTCCAAAACATAATACGCAAGAGGTATGGAAATGGGCATCTCGGCGTCAGCCATTATCACACCATGACGCACGAAGACATATGAAGTTTCGGGCCATGTAACATGCGACTCCGAGAAGTGTGCCAGAACGAGATAACCTTGGCAGAAAGGGCTGCCTTTATGCTGACCGACTTCGATATATATGCGATATACATATATATCTAATTGTCCACAGGCGCCTAAATAGCTGCGGGCGCCAAATTTTCCTGTCCTGTCCGATCAGAACCCCATGAAAAAATGCCATCTCGAAGAGAAAAATTAATTGTCAGTGCAAAAATACCAATTTGAAATCGTATGCGTCTTTTAGTTTAGTAGGGGAGATGTGGTACCGATGGATCACTGGGACCGAAAATACTTTGAAAATTCTCTATGATAATTCCATGATTACACTCCGTGAACTTGTCTACAATTGCATGCTGGCAACATCTTTCCTCACATACAAAAAAATTCGACTTGCGCGAACTATGGGGTCTCTCACAGATGTTTTTTGTTTTAGGGGGTGTAAACTAAATTTAGATCGACATATGCATTTTTCTTTGTAACCTTCAACACGAACAAACCAGCAATCATTTTGATTGTGAAGTCTAGGGCTTGTATCAGGCTATATAATGGAACCTATTATTTTTTTCAGTACCTTCCTTGATTGGAATTTTTTCGATTCATGTACAAAATTAGTAGGGTGGGCACCGATAATACAATAGCAAAATCAAGCAAAATAATCAAGCATACCAATCATGAAACAAATGAAACATGACTATATACGTACAGAAAATCTTTATGTAATAATTGCATATGATGTTTTATCGCTATAACGAGGTCTTTGGAAGTCACACTGTCGATTTTCGGGCAATATGCATGTACCCTCCGAGCCTAAATTGAAACGTGATTTTATGACAACATTTGAGTCAATATTTAATCTATTTTTTGACGGTTGCGACCGAAAATTCTTCTTTGGCTTGCTGTAGCTTAGATTATAATACTGAGCAAGAAAAGTTGTCACATCTGAGTTTTTTAGGGTATATGTGTCATAGGTCCCCGGGTGGTGTGCCATTGGACCCACCGGGTGGGGACCGATGACACGTTCGAGCAACAAATTTTAAACGTCCATAAATATTTTTTGAAAAGACGGATATTCATGTATATGTGCGCGATAGGTAGAGCTTGTATCAAAGTGCTGAGCCAGCAAAAGATCTGCTGTTTTCGGCTGAGCATTTTGGGGCCAGCGATCATTTTCCAATTTTTGATCCATCGGTACCACATTTCCCCTACGTATGGGCGATATTTGAATATCTTTTGACATAGCAGACAGGCCACGAAATGTCATTACGTAACGAAGTCATTATACCCACGGGTCCGCCTGAATATGTTCAATTATTATTTACGGGCCCTACATTTTTCAAGACACCTCACTCAGCTTTACCGGTAAATCTGAATACATGAGCAGAGAGAGGATAAAAAATTAACAGCAATATAATATATTCCCGATCATATTGACCGATTCAATCATAAATGATATAAAATTTTCGCGCTTCGCGCGTCTCAGGCTGATTAACTGAAGAGTCCAATAATTTGTGCTGAGAAGTAGCGGTAAAGAGGTAGCGGGGGAGTTGGGTCTGAGGGGTGCAGAAGTTTGCTTTATCACCCTATGGAGGGGGTCAAGACCAACGTATTGGGGGGGGGGCTGACGAAGTGCTGTTACGGTCCTTTTGGAATCAAGTCGGAGAAATCACCTTTTTTGTTAGTCAACTCACCAAAATTTAGCTGGAAAGGTGTAATTTCGTGGTCGAGCCGAAAAGTTGACCTTTTTTCTTAGTCAACTCGCCGGTGATTTCAGTCTGTATGCCCATTTTTGTGTTCCCAATATTTGGGGGGCGATGATCGATGTGGAGTTTGAAAAGGGGGCGATGAGTCGAAAAAGGTTGGGAACCACTGATCTAGAGGTAAATGCAGTAGTAATTTGGGCTTATTTAAGGGTGTAAGTGTCTTTTCAAGTATAGTTAATCCGGCAAAACTAATGTCCTATTCGTAAACAGTAACCTTAATACCCCTATAAAATATTCTTAGAGGCTGCCATAAACACATCTTTTTCTCATTTTTAGGCCAGTGGTATAATTTACCCTGGTAATAATTTTATGATAGGAATGAATGAATGAACTATAAACATGCCATGCTACTACTAATTGACTCACACTTACATTGTGAGAGGGTCAATAGACGAATTGATCCACTTACTTTTTGTTACGTTCTTTGTATTCGAAGCAGTCACATTGTGAACCTGATTTTAAGCAGTTACCGCATGGATTCTTGCAAATTCTCCCGAGCGGCTCTGTAAGTTTGTGCGTGTGCTGGACTTCATTGAATTCATCCTCGCTTACAAAAGTTTATAACTTACCTAATTCCGTATCTCTGATACAGCTACATTGCCGTACTTCCCCGACAAGAGCTGCAACAAGATACGTCTATGATCACATTGTGAAGCTAGATATTATGTTTAAAATGGAACTGCATTTAAGCACAAACTAAACAATCTAAATATTCAAAACAGTTCTTTGTTTTCCATGACCAAATATACATGAAAAATAGTTGTGTACTTGAAGAGCTTTTTGGAGGTACAGAACTTCAGTATACAATTAAATAGTATATCCATATTGAAATAAAACCCGAATATTTTCGGCTGACACTCGTCAGGGGTAATCGTCAGCAACTAGTAGAGAATAAGAAAGAACATTGTATATCAACAATCGTATCACAAAATATGACGTCACCAGCATGAAACTTCGGATGAGAGAGCGTTCAGCGCACTATTCCCAGGTGGTACACGAACTCCTTCTGTTGACAGAGTTTCGGTTGGTGTATTTTGATAAAAGTCGACTCCAAGGCACACAAGTGGAAGTGCGAACGGCCTCTCCCAATAACGCGAAATTTGTCGTCTCCATAATTATTCCCACAAATCGGATTATCCAACAGATGTTTGCCGATTGCAGAATTAATGGCCTCCGATCGGTCAGCATCAAGCTTGAGTGGATGAGTTAAGGGTGAGCTTTTCACCGAGCGGGATGCACGTGTTCTGATAAATCTAGGGACATGCTTGCTGAGGATTACCCCTGACGAGTGTCAGCCGAAAATATTCGGGTTTCATTTCAATATGAATATACTATTCAGTTGTGTACTTGTAGTCCAGGGGTGTCAAACATACGGCCCGCCAGATGATTTCATCCGGCCCGCGAAGAAATTTTGAGGAAATAAAAAAATACTCGTAATTATTCGCCACATATCTAACAAATGCTTAGATTTTTAGGAATAAATACTTCCATCAAGTATAATCTCTCAAGGCTGCAAATGTCGAGCATCTTCATTGGCCACATTATTATATAATTCAGATATTTGATGTCAGACTGCCATTTGGGCTCAAAAGGTCCCGGGCCTCCATAGAAACCTGAATCGCGATTTAATCCTGATGAATCAAATTACGACGTCCGCGGTTGCAGTTGAACCTCTTATATTTCTCACAACGCATACCCGTGGCTAATGCTGGATTACGACTATATAACAAAGGAAGCGTACAAATATGCAAACTTATATCGTCGTTAGAGCCACTGTTTCAGAGGTGTGTAACTGTATTCGACCGGCCAATCATCCTAGTTTTGTCAATTCCATTGTTTGCGAATAAAGGTGTTGCTAGAATGGATCCCCTTGATAGTAATATAATGTAATATAATATCACGTGTATCTAGGCTTGGTAATAAGGCGAAAAACAAGGGTATGAATTTTGAGGAGAAATTTTAGAATCATGATTAGACTAATCCGGCCCGCAAGCGATCTGTAGGTTCGAATCCGGCCCGCGACGCAAGTTGAGTTTGACACCCCTGTTGTAGTCAATATATAGACATAGCGGATTACTTGAGGCGCCCAACGTCCATGCATGGCAGTTGACTTTTGTGAATTGTCTTTAATGTTATACATATAAACACTAGGGATGGTGTGAACGTGAGGTTCACGCTCGCGTTCTGTGTGTGAACCTCTGAATTTTAGAGGTTCACGTTCACAAACGAAACTTGGTAGGTTCTGCACTGTAAACATTTTTTTATATGTTACAATTTTCACTTTATTATAACATCTTTGGTTGAAATTTGTTGTATTTCAACTGTTGGCCAATATATTCATGGTGCTGGCAGCAAAAAAAAAACAAATTCGGTAGCAAGTATAGAAACCCGTTTTATACTCTGCTCAATATCAACGTAGCAATACTTGCACGCCGAATAGGCTACATTATCCTGTCTGGCTTAGACCGTTAAGACGTAAGCTTATATTCCCTTGCAGGTATTAGTCGAAAATGTTGGCAAAGCGACGTAAGATATTGATTTTATGGGATTATTATATCATTTGATTGCCCCAGTTGATACATTCGGCGACGTTTAAAACGTCAATATGTACTTCAGCACTGTGCCATTATGTGGCCCGAATCGTCGCTAGGTATCGTGTACAACTATACATTAGCTTTCGATACAACATCCATTGTAACAGAATTGTAGCCGTTCTGTCTTTTGTTTCTCTAATAAGCTATCTACCTCACAGAAGATGATGCCACTGTCTTTCAGGTTCGAAACTGAAATGAGAGGTTCCACCGAATGCGAACTCACAGTACGTATGGCTCAAAGCAGCAGTAAAGTACAACAACAGCCAGCGCAGCAGAATACGAATAATAATAGTTCCCCTTTTGCCACCGGCGTGCTCTCCCAACCGGAGATCACCCAGCCTCCGGATCCTGGCGGCTACACCTCTCCCCACCATAGTCGAGTGAGCTAGGAGGAAAATGATCACTCACAAGCGGCAAGGCCGTGCAAAAATAAATAAAAATGGCAATATGTACAAAATAAGGCAATCACATGATAAGTAACTAGATCAATTGAAGTCAGTTACATATTCGTTTAAATATGCAGGTCGAATACGATTACGTCTGGGCATGACATTCATTTCACAGTTTAAAAGTATGACAACAGTTTCAGAATTTAAAGACTCTGCGGGTGACTGACTGGCTAAGTCATTTTCACCCTCAACAATATAAGGATGGAGCCAACCTCAAATTCGTGCGATTCAACATAACGATCGAAATACATTTTATGTTTCACAGCGGATCCAGGCAATTTCTCACTTGCAAATTTAAACGCATCAACACCGGCCGCAGAAAACCATTCAATATAGTCAGTGTAACATTTGCGCGGTGTACATTTCGGAGATCTACCATAACCAATATCACTCGGCAAGGAAACTTCACGACCAAGAAATAACTTATTAGGAGTGTACCCAGTGGAACCATGAACACTTGAACGACATGCTTGCAGAAAATATGGCAAATGAACATCCCAATCAGAACTACTCTTATTCACATAACTGGTCAACATCTGCAAAATGGACCTACTATTTCTCTCAGTTAACCCGTCGGATTTGGGTCGAAAAGTATAGTAGTTCTAGTCTTGAAAATTTCATACAATTCACACATGTCTTAAAATAACGTGGATTCAAATTGCACTCCTTGATCAATGTGTATAATATTCGGTGCGCCAAACTCATAAATACTTCTGTCACAAGAATATCGGCTGCTGATGCAGACAGAAGGTCCTTCATCGGGTACGCTTCAACCCACTTACTAAAATAATCAGTAACCATCATCATATATTTATTTCCCAGTTCAGTAGATGGCATAGGACCCACAAAATCAATAGAAATCCAATCTAGGGGGTTCAGAGCAAAGCATATTTACCAATTTGGCACGCTTTTTTCCATGTCCAGTTTTACTTGCGGTGCAAGGTTTGCAAAATTTTACCCAGTTACTGACATCTTGTTTCATGTCAGGCCAATCAAAGCGATCTCTCAATTTGCAGAAGTTATGTCACGCCCCAAATGGCCACCTGTACGCAAGGTATGATATTCGGTAAATAGTTTCCTACGCAACGACATGGGAATAACAATTTGAAAAGTTCAATCACAGCCGGGATTAACTTGCAAATATTCACAATACAAAACACAACACGACGCAAAGATAAAAACTGCCAATGACAACATAAGACTCTGACCATGTGAGAATGCAATACCAAATCTTCGGAAGAAGATTTATCACTGGCAGATTCCTTCAGTGATATGACCGTCCCAATGTGTGTGTGTGTGTGTATTTGAACAATTTTTGGCGCTTATTGCCGATAAGGTCATTTGCGCCCGATCATGAATATTGTCCTTTGCTTGGTCTTTTTGCTTGTGGTACGATTTTTGCGGACGACTTCCAGTCACACTCTCATACACGTCTTTCACTCTCTCTTGCACGCGTCCTCGTCAGTATCTGTTGCAGCTGATTTCCGCAAGCTCGACTTTACTTGCTTCTGGGCTTTTCGTACGACACTGCATATATGCAGTGAGGTCAGCGATGAGGACCGTCCCAGTGTCTGAGTCGACCATCTGCAAATAGCGCAACTCTTCATTTAAGAAAGTATTCAACCAGTTCGGCGCAGGCGAAGGTCGATCAACAGAGTTTGTAACGGAGTCGGCGCCCGCTCTAACGGGAGCAACAATTGCATGACAAACAGAATCATGTTCATTACAATTAAGACATTCTGCACGGCTACACTTCCTCCTGTAACGCCGAGACAAACCATCACCATTTGCTTCTTTCCTTCTCGATGCTCAACGTCATAATCAAAGCTACTCAGGTACGTTATCCATCGAGCAACAACCCCGCTCGGGTCTTTGAAATTTAGAAGCCAACGCAACGATGAATGATCAGTACGTAACACAAATTTCCTCCCCCGTAGATAGTGGCGAAAATGCTCCATCGCCCACCGAACAGTGAACAGCTAGCTCTCTGTATGTAGCGCAATAGTTCTTCTGCTCCTTGTTTACCGCCTTACTGGCATATCCAATCACTTTCTATTCACCATCTTCCAACTGAGACAACACGGCTCCAGCAGATTGTGGGAGTTCCAGGGCCACGAGCGGAATAAAATTTATATTTTCGTAATCGGTGCAGAGTCAGCTTTCGATTGATACCAGCTTTACCAAATTTAATGCTCGGCAAGCCGGTCAAAAATGACCGTCAAATTGCATGTAGCCAAATGGAAATTGTGACGTGATACAATTTCACTGAGGCGTAAGATTTGCCTGTGTCGACACCATATAGGACACTATGCTAATACGACAACATAGGCTACAATCTTTCGATTAGGCCTAACAACGGGCACCATTTTGCCAGCAACACTTATACACTCGTCTCTCGCGTTCAATACCACATCAAAATCACGAAGAGCATCAAGGCCCAAAATACCAACGGGAGTGCCGACTTTAGCAACGTTAACAACCATTAATACAAAGCTTCAAGCACAATCTACCAACAACCAGTGGTGGCTTTTGGGGTGGGCGAGGTTGGCAGTCGCCCAGGGCCTCCCTGTTTGAGGAGGGGCCCCCCTCCTCGGTTTACGTGCTTTTTTTTTCAACTATTACTCCGGTTTACGCGCTTTTTACCATTTATTTCTCCGGTTTATGCGCTTTTTTCCAACTATTACCATTTTCTAAATAACCGTGGAAATCCTTGTATCCATGAAGAATACGGAACAGTACCGTAAAAAGGCGTGAATCATAATTCTCATTTTTTTAAGTATCATTTTTCGAATAACCATGAAAATCCATGCACCCATGTAGAATATGGTCTCGTAAACAGTTGTCGATCATCAAATTTCTGCGCGCGTTAAAAGAGCTTACTTTGATTTTATGAGGGAAGGCCCTCCTACATTTATGCGATTTTTGGTTATCATTTTGCGAATAACCGTGAAAATACATGCAGGCCTACCCATGTAGAATATGGTAGGCCAACCGTAAACAGTGGTCGATCATTAAATTTCTGCACCGGTTAAAAGAGCTTATACTTTTATTTTATGGGAGACCCCTCATTTACGCAATTTATAGTTATCATTTTACGAATAACCGTGGAAACACATGCAGGCCTACCCATGTAGTACCGTAAACAGTTTTCGCTCATCAAATTTCTGTGCGCGGTAAAAGAGCTTACTTTGATTTCATAAGGGGGGCTTCTACATTTACGCGAACTGAAAATACGCGCGGGCCAACTCATGTGGAATACGGTACAGTAAACAGTTGTCAATCATTAAAATTCGGCACGCGTTCAGCGTGCGAGCTCACTTCGATTTATGAGGGGCCCCTCTTACATTTACGCAATTTTTGGTTATCATTTTGCGAATGACCGTGAAATATATGTACACATGTAGAATATGGTACCGTAAACAGTTGTTGATCATTAAAACCTGCACGCGTTGTGCGAGATTACTTCGATTTACGAGGGGGGCCCCTACATTTACGCAATTTTTGGTTATCATTTTGCGAATAACTGAAAATACATGCAGGCCTCTGATGTAGAATATGTTACAGTAAACAGTTGTCGATAATTAAATTTCTGCACGCGTTATAAGAGCTTACTTATATTTTATGAGGGGGGCCCCTGCTACATTTATGAAATTTATAGGTATCGTTTTGCGAATAACCGTGAAAATATATGTACCCATGTAAAATATGGTACCGTAAACGGTTTTCGATCATCAAATTGGTGATTTGTGTGAGAGACGCGATCGCATCCGCTAACATAAAATTTTGTCGTGAATGATTATCACTTCCAGTATATTTTTGAATAATATTCAACACCTTTTTCTCAGTGCTATAAAATTACAATAACATTCACAAGAAACTACTACAGTGTACAGGAAGTATACGTTTTCAGTGACTGGTGCATCTCATTCATTTTCAGTAATAGGCCAACTCCATGTCAGTGGCCCTAAAACAATTAAATGGTTTATTTCAATTTTTAGATTTGACAGAAATTTGGATTAAGTGATTTTGAAATATATCCGAGTAGCCTGCATCAACATTTCAAGTTTTTAAATTCTATATCCAGCTTTTCAAGCCAGCGCATGATAAAAAACAAGCTTTTCCGGCTCATTCAATCGTAAAATTGATAGAATATTTGGTAGGTCTGTACATGAGCTATCTTGTATATAAGTTGATCTAATATATCATTCAAGTTACAATTTAGCTTTTTTGTGTACTGCACTCAAGTTTAAAGTCATTTCTAATGAAAATCATTGCAGTATCCCTCTCATTTCTGTCAACTTGAAAATTTTCATGACTAGTCATCATGTGGAAGCTATTATAAGAATGCTGAAAAATGAGTTTTTATTGACTATATAATTTTTAACTTGTGACAGCAATGTATGTTGTAGGCAGAAGTAGGCGATTTGGATAATGTTTAGTTCCTCTTAAAACTAGCGTTCGAAATTTTCGTGTGGACAGTGTTGCGCCAACAATATTTGAATTTGACGCTGTGTATGACTTGATTTTGAAAATTATTATGAGCCTAGTTTTGACCCCTTACCTCATTTTATTGTCAGGTTCAAGAGCTTCTTCTATTCTATCTTTAGGCGTTTAGACGAGGTTGTCTGGTTAAGCTGTTTTATGACCGGCACCATTGCAAGGATTCATTGTAAAATTTACCATAAACATGCAGCTGTCTTGGTTAGGTAACTTCTGGGACAAGTGGTGATTTGTAATATACCGGTATTTGTTCTTTTCTGCAGGTACTTTTGCTGTGTTAGCTGTTAGGAATAAATCATTTTTCTTTCACTGTACAAATATAGTCCTTGTTGAGTGGTCCGGTAATAATTCTTGATGACCATAAACTCCTCTTGAATGAGTCATCTTGTCAAAGAAGGGAAGTCATTGTTGTTTGTTGTTGCTGTTGTTGTTGTTTTGAGTATTCATGAATCATGATGTCTCGACTGCTTCGGTAAGTTTACACCAAGCCAATATCATTTTGTACCCGTATAATAGTTTCCATTTAGTTGTTCTTTTTCACTTTTGGTGTCATATTTGCTATCATCATTTTGATTTCTACTTTTTTGAAGAACTAAATGCATCAATTCAATTGTCCGGTCATNGTAGNTTCTTCATTCATTGGAAGTTTCAATTCTATGGATGTGTTCTATAAACTTCATTGTTTGGTCACNTTCGTNATCGATTAGCTNTTGGTCCTCATTCTGCTTATATATTTTGATCTGAGCCAAGTCNAGTCACCAAAATATCACGATTCGAGTCATTGGAATCCTGCCATCGTTTCCTTGAAAAAGTATGAANTTTTTCTTTTTTAGTTTCCATTGCCACTGTATTTGTGATTACTTTCACGCATGAAAATCTNATCTTGAACTTGAATGACACAGTTGCCTTTTATAGTAAATAGTTNCACACAGCATCGACATCCCGTATAGTATCACAGAAACTGTAGACATGCAAAATATAATACTTGTATGGAGAGGCGAGGGGGGTCTGGGGGGCGGAGCACCCCAGAAGCTGCGTTTATGGATATATGGGCCCCCCCCGGAAGTTTCGCCC
>ATSW01110338.1:0-18197 GCA_000444245.1 Botryllus schlosseri
ACTCTAATTGAAAAGTCGATATATATATAAATGATACGTATACTTGCAAATGAGGAGAAATTCACGGATTTACTTGCTCTTCCTTTGGAGCAGCGGTTCTCAACCTTTTTGGACATGCGTCCCCCTTGGCGATGATGAAAAAAACTTGCGCTCCCCATGACCGCCCTGCACTGATCGTCATGCAAAAAAGAGCACATCATCTAATAGTATACATATAGTATATCTTACGCCAAGTTTGCATCCGCCTTCCAGTTGTTGAGTCTTACATTTCTGACGAATTTCCCCCAAACTTGTTGGAAAATAACAAAAAACATTGAACAGGAGATCAATTTATTTCAAGGTAGGTTGCACTGAGACTCATCCTAATTCTGGTTGTGACTACTGCTAAATTTGATCATTTTTGAATTGAATTAAATTGTGTTGATTTAGGGTAGCCTAATTGAGGGCGAAACCGGACAATCTATATTGCGTCTAAGTTTGTCGTAAGCAGTGAAGTTCGCCAGCTATTAACAGCAGATACCCAGCGCACCGATCTTTAGGCTACTGCCAAAGCTATGAAGTATAATCAGTAATGAATGACTTACACGTGGGAATTGCTCTCAATCTTCAAAAAATATCAAAATTTTTCTCAAATGAAGTTGAAATCAGCCTATACTCCGTTGGGCGCGACTGCTGGAGTTTGTATTTGGAAAGTTTTCTTGAGTACGAAATAAGTTTCATCTTCAACAATCGTGTTCTCAGAATGGTTGTGAAGCACATGTTTAGTCACAATTTATACAGACTTTGTCAATTTCTCGCGCTCCACCTGAGAGCCTCCCGCGCCCCACAGGATGAGAACCACTGCTTTAGAGTATAATCGCGGACTAAATTATTGTTACGTGCAGAACTATTTTGAGCACCGCGGAAACTGATTCATGTTCACTTGGAAATTGAGTGAAAATTCCGGATAGTTCAAGACGCGAAATCCAAAATCCGAAATCCCGATATCAATAACCCGATCTGGATCCGGCGGAAAGCTTCCCGTACGTTTCAAGTGTACAACCAAACCCACATCAACTCAGATACAAACCTTTGATTGATGCACGCCTACATTGAACTTGAACGCACGAGTTCTCACGCTCGCCCAGTTCATGTGATGACAGGCGGCTGGCTTATATGAATTGTGGACAGCGCTTCCGCCGACGCCATTAGTACGGAACGCATACGCGTGCCTTCCAAAAAGACCACCGACACAGCGAGGATTTCGTCACTTGGTCGAAATACCTGTTCTCGCCCACGACGCCCGGAAGGATACTCTTGCTGTTGTTTGTCAACACTCGAGAGACAGATGGCTTGACGGCTTGTTTTCAAAGTATATGCTTAACTTGTAATAAGCTGTATTCCAAAAGGAAGAGTCTGTTTGTTGAACTGCTTAGTCGATTCACACCGGATTCATTCAGTCTACGTGTTGCGTGAAAATTGTCACGCACACGCTACTGTGCCGGGTGATACGCATTTTTTGGTTGTTGTTGCTTATATATGTGTTTCGAGTCTGTTGTTTGAACCGACTTAAATTATATTCAGATCTTAATGCAAGATTAAATTTTATAACCACTAAACACAGAGGGGGTCAGTAATGAAGTACTTGTCCTTTTTGGAGTACACTCGTTATTCACGTATGACTTGCTCACGTATGCTACTTACTCAATTGTATATGTTTTTGGATCTGGCTGAAAGACACATATTCCCTCAAATTTATTGTTTTATTTTATTTTTTCTGCTCACGAGATGGTACATCTGTGACGTCACGTTATTATTGATTCTATTTTTCACGTCCAATATTTTCTTCGAAACACAAATACCGTTTCTCTCTTTTTTCCATGACTAAAAGCACGAACGCACAGACACTCGCTCTCTTGTCGCTATTTTTCATGAATCACTTTTTCCATGAGTAGAAACGAGTATAATTGCACAATCTAGTGATGTCGCCCACGTGCCAGGGGTTGCCGACCCCTGATCTGTACATTACCAACACAGTAATACTATTTAATCGAAGAATTTTGTGACACAAATTCTATCGGTAATCTACATCTAAAAGCACTCCTATTATCCCCATATAATGGAGATGAGATTGCATCCAAATATGGTCATATTTTGAGCGAAGATGCCGTTGGCAATCTGTTACGATGCATACCGCACGATCAATTTTCACGTGTTTATGTTATTATTTCGGAACCAGGCCTAAGGTCGCGACTTGGTATCATGCGATCCACTACGATCCACTTTGTCAGTAACCCCATTAAAGTATCGCGTCGCAAACAGACTAATTACACCCATTTCCCCTGACACGACTTGGAAAGCTCTTCGCATCCGAGCGTCTTGTTTCCTAAACAGTCGCTACAGTCGAGCCGCGAGAAGTAGCAACCGCAGTAGGCGAACTATACCGTCAACAGGTGATTCATGGAGATTAGCAGACTATGGGTGTTTATGAGATTTTCTACTTGCGTGCCCTTTTTATGGTCTGTTGTTCGCCAGTCCGTCGGCGAAGACAAGATGTATGTCACATCCTTTTGTTCGGTGACAGGTAGAAATTTCCAAAAATAGGGGTTTTAAAAGTCCCATCGCTATTTTAGGCTCTATACCTCGACACGAGTGTTTAATAGGCGATTAAACTTGCCCCCACATAGGTGCGGATTTAGTATTGTTATATTCTGAATCTTATTCTCAATTCTTAATTTCAAAGCTTCATCGTTTTTCACAAGCATGCGCGAATTCCTTCTTATCGCTCTATTTGCAATTTTATCAGTTCAATACACCACAAAAATTGAGATACAATGAAAAGATAGGAAGGTGTCGAAACGACTTGGAGTAGTCTTTGGAATCAGACACCCACCTTGGCCTATAGGTGCTGTAAAGAGGAGGCATGTACTTGTACACTGAATGAAAAGTAAAAGAAGATAATATAGAACAAATATCTTTAAAAACATTCCAGGACGTAATTCATCTCTATGTTCGGTCCTGATTAATATCGCGTAATGCAGATATCAATATGCGAATACCAAAGCAAGCAAAAATGAAGTCAATACTCCTAATATATTCGCATTATATGCTAATACACGTCATTGCAGTCTTTCAATGTAGCTCAACTCAACGCTAAACTATCTCGTTGCCTTAACCTTGAGTTTATTTTCACTATATGGATAGAAAGGAGTTTACTTATATGCGTGTGTGTGCCGAACTTCGATAAATTCGATTCGCCGAACTTTTGGATATTATCTTTACTTTAGGAAAAAATATACAGAACTCACCAATAATCCGTTGTCTGGTATAGGGAATGGCATCTATTCTGAAGCCTCTTAACCCCACTCCATTTAGGTATTGAGATAGTTCAACCATGCAGGAGGATCAAAACAATATTCTCCCAAGACCTGATCAATATCATATGTTTATATGTTTTATTGCCCAAAATCCGGATGAAATTAATCGAAGCTACAAACAGTAAGGTTTTACGAGGATCATTCTTCTCTTTACTCAGATGACGTTAAGACGACACCAATAAGGCGTGAGCCCTTGCTTAAGATAGTTAGAGCAAAAGCTCCTGACTATAGCTGTTGATACCAACACGGGGTTACGCATGACTCGAGTCCTGCCTTAAATTACTCATGTCACCCATTTTAATCATATGACACGGGCATGTTTGCAGACACATGTTTAATCTGCAACCTGGCTCCATACAGAAAGAGTTGATGTCGATATCGAATACTTTCACACGGTATCGCGTATCTGAACTCGATAGCGAAGCCTTAAGCATTCGAAGTGTGTAAACGATGTGTCCTTAGCTTACAACCGTACCTTAACCTTATAAGGGGATAATTCAGCCGTCGCAACAGATAGAATCGGTGTGTCGGTTTGCTAAACAGTGCTACAATGCCAGTTCAATATTTGAGATTTGAATAACCACTCAAACAAACACGGTTCGGCATACCATATATGCAGTAGATGCGATGTGGTCATAGTAAAAATACGGATACTATTCGCTATCACAAAAGGCGATTTGTTTTGTTTAATTGCTCTGTGGGGGTTTCAGATTTGAGACAATAAACACAATACCTTCCGTTTAATGGAATCCGTTGTATTCAACGTGTGTAGCCAGTTTGCGTATCGGAGGATACCTCTGCGAACGTATTTCAAGTATATCTAAACTACACATGTAGCCTGTCTGCCAGATTTTATTGACTGCACAGTGCACAATGCACAATGCACAATTGCACATGCGCACGCCTGTCTATAAATTTACAACTCAGAACTGTATCTAATATGTGCAGGTGCTTCTTATAAACTATTAGGAGGATTACACACTAAAGTGAGTACATTAAACCTATCCAAATATGCGATTTTCTTTCGGCAAATATCACGTATAATTGTTGTGTATTGGAATCTGATAAAATGTTAAGGGCAACGCCGTACCGACGGCCAGCACTCTCCTGTTGCGGATCTGACACGTTTAGATTTTAAATCATCATGAGCGTGGAGAGGATGTCATCCAAATATTCTCCATCTGTTGACTACACTCTGGTTATACGTTACAGTCAAAAAAGCGTACTGAGTTACGATTGTACAGTAAGTGCAAGCTGCAAACGTTGATAAGTTCCGCGTTATAATTCCGTTATGCTTTAGCCGTGATGGATCTAACTGGGAAGGGATTTTTCACATATAGATGGTATCAAATGCAGCCTTTCCGGGTCAAATGCGTCAAAGAATAGAAGCCAAGTATCCATGACTCACTGTAGTCCCAGCTGTTATACAATGTCAACGTGTAACTCATTGAAGCATCGGGTATGCTACCGCAATACAAACTTCAGCAAAGCTGCAAAGAGTGATATCCACAGATACGGATCGGCCCCATATAAGCGATTCTGTGACCAATCTGAATATTTATACCTTGTCTGTTGCGGGGTAGTAATTGTTGTTGTTTGTGGTATTAATAGTGTTTTTGAGTATACAACGGTCATTGAGACCAGGCCGGGTAGTTATAAAGTTGAATTGTTGTTCGCGGCTCTCTCGGTGATCGGGCGGGATGGGCGGTCCCTGATGTTCCATAAAGGCCCGCGTGTCAATCACTGTCAGCCTCAGCCCGTAAGATTATCGGACGACAATCTTACATATCGTCCTCGCCTACACCGACACCTGGCGCATTCATTTTTGCCTCTATCTCCTATAGTATCCTTTCTGAATCCTGTGTGCCTCATACTTACATGCTCTATGCCAAAGCGGGTGTCTGCTTAAAGACTACTCCAAGTCGTTCCGGCACCCTCCCACCCCTTCAATTTATCGCAATCTTGTGGCGTATTGTTTTGATAAAAAAATTTATAAATGATGGTAATGAGGACACTAAATGCACATTGCACATTGATGAACCACAACTCCTCGAGCCGATTCGGAGTTAGTAATGAGGATAGTGAGAATGAGTAGGCCTATAGGCCTACTGCAAGTTTAAGGGATTCAATCACACATATCGAATGGAATATTCTTAGACCTACTCTTCGAATCAATTCGAATGGATTTTTCTTTTCGCCCGTCGTCAGAACATGCACACATGTTCCTGAAATTTATTTATTTCTATTCCAACACAACGGATACCGGCACCGCGGATTTAGTGTAGTAGCCTTTCCCCTTGTTTAAAATTCATATTACCCAAGTCAAGCGTGCAGAGATGGTATTACAGTTTTGCACGCGACGGCTATAGCAGATCAAGTGTAGAGTTACAAAAGTTGACTATTTTTAGTATACTTCAGCGCACTTCGTGCATTAGTCCGGATTTTCCTCGATTTTCATTCCATTGCTAACCGCACCGGGCCAAGGGTCGATATTGAATAAGCCATGTTTCTATTTTAGTGAGTACAGTTCACTGCCTGCGTTATATATGCATCTTTTCACTATTCGACAGTCGAAAATGTCGAGGGGTTCAACTTTCATACTGTTTACTACCGAAACAGTATTGTGTTACAAAATATTTCTAATAAATATACTCTATGTTTTCCGCCCTCTTATCGCACATAGATATTGCTGTGTTTTGGCGCGTTTTTGTTCGCACGGTTACCTTCGCGAGATAAGTCGCCCAAAAATTATATAACCGCAACAATTTCGACATTATAATTTTCAGTCACATTCCCAAAAAATTAAACTGGTGATAAAGATTCGTCATGGAATTTCACGGGGATATAACAACCTGCAATTGAAGATCTGTATTAGGAGCGAATGTGTTTGCTTAATCCAAGCCACCAATGAAGCAGGTTATAATTTCCCTTACCACTGTACAGCATCACGAACTGCGGAAGTGTATACATTGTGAATTCATGTGATTGTACCCACGGCATTTGCTGTGTTGGAGACGGATACATTATGTTATTTTCGGCTGGTGACTCAAATCGGCAACTGAACGGTGCGACCATGGGTGTTCCGTTACTTACCAGTAATGAATTGTATTAGATATCAACAACTATCGCATTCGTAAATAAATTTGGCATAACTCTTTTTATGATGTCTAATCAACCAGTGGTTACTTCGACTGCCGAAAAAATATTTCCAACTGCTGTAATAAAAACGATCGATGTAGCACGTGATTAGCAATGGAGCTACCGTTGTGATTGTAGAATTTTATAGACTTGATTTGATTATGATGTTTGTAAAAGGGATGGGTTGTAGGAGTTCATGGGGCTGAATTTCGTTATTTTGATTCGTTTTACCGGGCTACAACAGGAGCCCCCAATATGCATCAACACACGTTTCATGCGGTGGCGCGAATAAACAACCACGAAAAATGAAGGGTTCCAGAGAACTGTCAGTCTAATGACGTTATATATAGTATGACGTCAGAATGAAAACACATAGTGAGATGCGCTTGCAAATTTAGTTCCTGCTTCGGGTGCCAGTAACTCTCTTGCTCACGCAATTACTGGGAATCGTACCTAATAGTCACCAAATCCGGTCAGCGCGATGGAAAATACGAGCAAATCGTAAACACATATAGATGTCGCAAGATTACGGTTGGGTCCGACTGGCTACCCAATTTTTTTAATCATCGGCTTAGTATTTTCTCCCGCTCAATAGACACAACGTAAAATGCGTTGCATGAATAACAATGCGATGTAGTGAGCAGGTGGAGGGATGTCGATACGGCCAATGTCACGTATTAGCACAACCGCGACCTCATGCCCGATGCAACAGTCTTTGATCTCGAGTAATCGACTCTTTTTATTTTTAAACGATGTTTCCTGGACCTTTTCATTCGTCTTTGTATTCGTTCTTCGCCGGGTATGTCTGTGAGATTTTTTAAGACGCCGTAAAAACAGCGACGTTGAATAAACATATTTATATCGTGATATGTAGCGTAGATATCCTGAATTTAGTAATATGACCATTTGTTGGACGTAAAGACAGGTTATACGATGAAATCCGAGGTGAACTGGAAGTAACCGAATGTAGGTACCAGATCACCATATATCCCCATATAATCTACAATATAAAAAGATTACTTTACCCGTCATCTTCAAAATCTTGACACTCAGAGTCACAGTCGATGTAAAATTATTGTGCGGTCCCCTATTATGAAAGACTGACGAGAATGTCGCTTCACGGTAATGAATAGACCACATAAGGAGTGGGAGATATTTTCTTTTGGTTTGTCGCACAGTTTGTGTTGATTATGGCAAGCGCGTGAAATTTCAGACATTCGAGCGGCAATGTAGACCACCATGCTCGCTACACTCATACGGGCAACGATGTATTGACGTCCAGCGCCAACCTCCGGTTTGTTGTTGCGTATTTGGGGCTTCTGGCTAGTGACCACTAAATAATGTAGGTGCTGGGCATGGTTTAAGAGACTAGCCATTAGGCATGAAACTGTATTGTCTACAAATATAATATTTTGAGCCGATCTGCATTTAAGATTTTGCTGAGTTGAAGTTTTCAGTCATTAAGGGATTTAGGGGATTAAGCGAAGGTAATTCCGGATTAAGATTCGAAAATATTTAAACCGCTTAATTTTAATCGAACATGATTTGTATCAGCGTTGGGTACAGCTTTTGCGGTTTTGCCCTGTGTCCTGTATTTGTGCCACGTATGATTTCACGTGCTTTCATTCCCAGTATACTTGTATAAACTTTCTAATCTTTCATGACCTCTTGTATTGAACTGACATTGAATGATTGAATGTTGCTGTGTTAAGTTTCGGCGGAGTTTGTTATGTTAGGACTCCTCGCAATTGCTAGGAATCAGAAGATTACAAAACTGAATTTCAAATAAATATTTTGTCCTTCTTTCTTCAGATTGTGTATAACCGAAACGGTTTTGGCCGTTCCTACATTCTATTAATTTCAATGTAGTGTATTCATATTGAAACGAATATTTACGGCTGATACTTGTCAGTAGCTAGTAGAGAATTGGAAAGAACATTGTATATCATCAATCGCATCACAAAATGTGAGGTCACCAGCATTATGTGAACAATGTCGACTGAAAGTATGTACAATATTATTATTAAGTAAAAGTAGTTGTTCGCCTAATCCGCAAGAACGGAATCGACACATTGCTGTGAAATCATCAAGTAGTTATTGCACGAATGCAGACGCTCGCGTGGGCTTTTGCCGACTTAGCGCATTCCTGGTTAAACATACGCCAAATCGCGAACTGTCAAGTCTATACACACAGAGTTATGGCGATTTCCATTAGGAATTAGTCTGCCCGCAAAATGATCAAATTACTTGGTATCCAGTTACCGATGATTTACGGAAAGNGTACTTGGTACAATAAATCAANGTCTGGAANNANGCGTTTTTAGCATTTTTCACATTTTNNAATCTTATGCTGTCGAGCAAATGGAGGTNTTTTAGCGGCACGTGGCATACAGCNTTTAATCCAGACACCCATANNGGTGCGATATAACTGACAGTTANAAAATAGCGCTAACTGGCACAATGAATCTTTGTTAGGCTACTATGACATTTATAATCCTAGAGCGGAAGGTCATCAAGAATACCATCGCACACTGACAANTNGGGATCTCATAAGTTTTTGCGACTGTAACCAGACTATGCNGTNTATATNCNGNNTATNANTGAATANCAANGNAACCNNNGTANCCTGCGTCTNCTTCGTTACCGTNTGCACGATCGAAATCTGCTATAAAATTCAGATTCATTCCTTGCGTATTCTCCTTACAGAACCACAAGCTTTTGTTTTAGTCGTGTTACTTTTTCGTATCCATTGCGATCGCCGACTACATAATTATTTCAAGTCAGAATTGATGAACCAAAATGCGTGTGGAGAACGTCAATTTTCATTTGCAAAGCTGTGTGCAGTATTATACGCCACACAAGCCATCTGCAGAATCTGATTAGATAACGATTATACCGTAATGATATCAGCAATGCCAAATGCGCAAATAGCGTCTCAAAAACAAATAACCCGCTACCGAAATTATAATATAATATAGTCTTAACATGGATAATGATGATACTATTTCACTTTATTTCTAGTCAGCAACGGAGACATGTCAGCTGGACAGGTCCAACGTCACAAAGATATATCAATCATCCGTGTATTAAACGTGTTTCTCTCCGCAGTAAATCTCCATTTCATTTGCCTGCGTCATCCAATATGAAGGCAATGCAGAAAAAAGGGGAATGAGGTTTTTTCCTATCGTGGTTAGCAGAATTACCTAGATTGCGATATATACTTTTGAACAGATAAAACCCAGTGCTAACCTAAAACGCAAGGATGTTGATACCGCGCGTCTATACCCAGCTGTTTACAGATGGCCCCGACGTTGATCCGTGGCAACCTTGTTTTCGTAAGAGGTCAACGTTGCACTCACCCGCTTACTTATTGAAGCTTATCCCAAAAGATTCATCGACAAACTCATGTTACGCCACTTACAAAAATACACAAATAACGCGCCTGTCTTCATTAGCTGTAACCAAATACTGGGTTTTATTAAAAAAGTTTAGGCTAAGAATACCCGAGAGGCTTCACATATTTATAGAGTGAGTAAATGACGCCTGGTCTTAGCGTACGTTTTCTCGCACGAACGCGCGGTTTTATCAGATTTCCAACCCACACCAGTTGGTGTAAATCAATCAAAACACCCATCCTTATAATTCCATATGTCTGGGGTTAGCTGATATCTATTTAAGCATATATCACCCTAAAGCACACGTAGTTCTTAACCTTATCTCCAGCGCCCCCAGGGGGCGGTTTGGATTTTGAAGGGGGGGACACGCTCAGGGTACAAAATGGGGGGCGCTGTGCTCAGGGGGCGGTATGGGGCGCTGAAGAAAAATGGCCTCGCAGTAGATGGTGTACTAAGGATAATGCTTATATAGTAGAACAACAGTTCTATATGTCCGTGTGTTCTCATTGCAAACTAACATTCGACAAAATCTGTCAAATCACGTTTTTCGTTGCGCTCATCGCGAAATATCCACCGACCATGTTTCCATGAATGCAGTGGTTTATTTTAATTCATGTAAAATGAATTTGGCGTACTTTTGGATTGCCAATTTTCTATTACAACACCCCCGTCCCGCTAGCTACTCGACACCTTCCTATCTTTTTATTGTATCACAGTTTTGAGGTGTTTTGAAATTATGAAAATATTATTAAACTGATACTTATAGTGATAACTCAGGTTATTTTCCACAAAACTGTTTGAACTAGGTATTTTATCCTGCAGCGCACCGCGTATGGAAATCGAATAGGCACTGTATAGGCTACGGTACAACTTTTGAGAGTGTTGCCCTTTGTACATTAAAGATGTTTTGAAGCTCTTTCGCCAAAATAATTAACTAAATATACTTGTATTTGAGAGCTAAAAAATTAAATCGTCAGAATATTTCTTAATCGTATTACAAAGGATGATACTGCTTAGTATTGTCACCCCCATTCATGTTAAAGTTAAGAGCTTGGTGCAAGACTAAATTTAATGTGAGCAAATCTCTACCACATTCTCAGTTGATTTAGTAGTCAATCAAAGCAATAAAACAAATCAAAACGTAATACAATTAACTTTCCCCCTATTGCCATTTGCAGAGGAGAATTCGGGATGTCTACATCGATCTCGAACCAAATGCTATGAGCCCGTAGGCCTTACCGATGGTTGTTATTACAACCTGGATTGGATCACGAAAATAGCACTTACAGTTATACTGTCAATTATCAGTCGAGTGGTCTAATAGTGAACTCCCAACCCGAAAACGGACTTCGACCACTTACCCATTGTTTTTACTACAGTCCTTAAAATAGGGGGCTCCAGACCGAGACAACTTTTGAAGGAGGGCGCTGGAGAAAAAGGTTAAGAACCACTGACGTAAACGAACTTGCCTCGCGTCGTGCATAGGATCTCATATGCGTGGGTGTATTCGACTATGGATCATGTACAGTGCAACAACTGATATGAGTGTAGAGACTGCAATACATACCAGTAATTGTCGTTGAATTTATCTTCAACCCATGTTGAAAACCCGCAAAATCTAATACTATCCACCAAACCAACACAACACAAGCATATGGTTTGGAATTAGTGATTCGATTCCATGTCCAAATCTCTCCCCGACAATGCCAGAAATATTTTAGAAGTTCCATGAAAATTGTAAATCGTTGAAAATCCCATGCCCAGGATCAAACTCAAATCTAGCATTCAAAAGTTGCAAATCGCAAATCGCAATTCGCAAATCCGTCAGTATCTTCAAATCCGATTATTGCAAATTCCAATCGAGCGGTTTTAAAACTTTTTAGACCGCTACCAAAATCTGACTTTCAATCAATCAGTTTTTATTAATATTTTCATCATTTCAATACACCACAAAACTGCAATACAATAACAAGATAGGAAGGTGTCGAAACAACTTTGAGTAGCCTTTAAGATCAGACACCCACCTTAGCCCAGGCGAAGTAAAGAAGAGGCATGCACACTGAATTATAAGTAATGCAGAGAATACGAAACGCCAACGACAAAATGAGGTGGCATGTGGCGGAGGGTGAGGTCGATGTTTGGTCGTGGTCCGGTAAACCTGAAGGCGGGCTAGTATTCATTTAGAAGAAATTACTTGTATATCGACTTGAATGCGGACATGCTCAACGACTGTCGGATAGCCGGCGATTTCGAATATGGGTGCACGTTTTTTCTATGTGAGGCGGAAATCGCAAGGACTATTCGATGCTCACCATTTCGACGACCGGAATATCAATATTGAAGAGTTTGGCCAACCATAGACGGTCATTTTGAGCCAATGTTTTATGGTTGCTGATCTTATTGGCACCGCACTTTGCACAGGCGCATGTTGGCCTAAATTTCATGTCTTCGTGTGTCCTGGCGCGGAAAGGGTCTGCTGCGAAATATCAGTGTCTAATAGTGCCGCACCCGTACGTTGCACACCCGGGAGCATGCCAACGGTATCCGGCAGCGTTATGAGATACTATAGGAATATACCATTCTTTCACTATTGCGATTCCAGTTCTGTAATTTGTGCGTATTCGAAGAAACTGAGGTGTGGCAGTTATGGCCCCGCTTTGTTCTCCCGCAACCCTGGCCCCTGCCCGAGCATTACTCGCGCAAGTATGAGCTTTCATGAGAAACCAATGTCAGACAAACTTTATCCTGACATCAAACCAGTTTTTGTAATGCTATAAGGTCGGAACATTTTCATGATGAATCCATGAGGCTACTTTTCCACTTATCGCCAATAGTACCAAACACCGTGACCCTGGACGTGGACAAATTCTCCACAAGAGATCGCGCTAGGCGCGAAGAAATTAGATTGTTGTAAGAGATTCGGTAAATATCACATACATAATAAAAGATTGCTTTGGTACGGTCGTTTCCCATATTTATTCTTTTTCCGGCACATGCTTTAAGAACCTCTGTCCAAATCCATGCTCGTCATTACTCATCACCTCACCCCTGCCCTCCCTGCTCGCTGCTGCCCTTGCGCGACTGGTAATTTATTGATACACAAGTCCTGTGCACTCCGCCTTTGACGATGGACTGTTATGAATGGTGAAGCGTTTCCTGCGCGACCGAGATGACTTGCCTCTTCGCGTCAATGAGACTTCCAGACATATTGACGTTAATGCAGCTTGTTGAAACAAGCCTTCTAACCTTGAACGAAGTTTGCAAAGGTCATGGTCGCAGATTGCACTTACCTCAATGATTACGAGGTGGCGAGTAGCGAAGTGGTTCAGCCGTCGCAACAGCCATACGTTGCGGATTCGAGTCCTGTCCAAGAACACTCTTTTATGTTTTGGATGTGTATCTATCTCAATTAGGTGTGCCAAGCAAAGGTCCAGAATGGAGTGAACCGTGTTATAAGTCTGCAGCTCGGGAACCATAATAAAAAGAGCATTTATCCGGTGTAAATAACCTGACAAATATCGTGCCATTGCCAGGGCCACGTAATGTTTAGAAGAAATTCTAATATTGTTATAATAAGGGAGATTCTGAGAACAAATTCTGATATGAAGAATTGGAATTAACAATTCCATAGTATAGGCCGCCTGTATGCTCTGTAAACAAAAGACGTAGATTTTCCTGGTTTCTTCTGCTATGTGGGCGACAAATCAAGTCTGCTGCATTTCCAGTACAAAATTCACCTTTCACGACTATTCCAGGTGACGTGAAATTCAGTCAAATACACCAATGCATATGAGGATCAGACATGGGGTAATCGCGATTAGTAATCGTAATCGATTACGACGATTACAGCATTTTGAAGTAATCGTAATCGCAATCGATTACATTCGAAAAAAATCCGAAGTAATCGTAATCGCAATCGACTACTTCCCATATATAATCGATTTGTTTGTGAATGAACGATTACTTTTTGTTTGTACAAGGACTATGACATAAACTGAATATTCGTGAACAAGAATGAGATAATATACCACGTTAGCGTTAGACAAACGTCTGTTTTTAAACGCCACTGACTCATTATTACGTCAGAAGTATTAGCTCCGCTCGTCATTTTGTAACAAGTATCCACACATAGTAAACAGACATGCGATGGACATTGTAGTGTGATTGTAAGAACACCTCCCGTGGTGTATATCAGGTTATCAATACACTACAGAATCCGCTACCTCGCAGCAGTATATTGATCACCACTCTGCCTATAGTTTCAAATAGTAACTTATGTATTAATGTTTGGTTGTGCTTAGTTAAACGCAGTTTACCATTGCTGCTTGGCGAGCAGGAGGCCTACGTACGCACGTGCACCTGACGAAGATTCGGAATTTTGTACTCGTCGAATAAGACATTGCAGTTTCCACAACGAAGCATTACAAACAAACAGCTGCTGATATATATCATAACCTAGCCGTGCTTAGCCGTTTTTCGTAACAGCAGCTCGCTGTATATGTATTGAGTTGAAGGCAGAATTTTTATGTTAACCATATCTTATTCTCATATAACTACTTGAAACGGGCGTCAATCGTTATTTCACAGTTCGTTACTTAGCATTTGGACCTGCCGCCATAACCATCCGCTTATATAGCCTGACATGTTAGCGTGGGTTGTAGCCAGAATCAGCAATTCAGCCAAAACAGCAATTACCCTGTCCGACCGTTGGTCAATTTTAAAAGTGAATTTCGTCAATAATATGGGTAATTGCATTATATTACTATTCATTTATAACCTCTCTGAGCCCCGAGTGTCAGATTTACCTGTAAAGCTGGGGCACGTAATTCATATTCATAGCATCTGGTATGTTGTTATAATTACTGTATGTTGTTAATTCGCGACCTCCAGTCCGTTGTATAATCACAAGATATTGTACTCGCCCAAACGTAGCAGACTAAAAGAATATCTTTTGTGAGACGCACACACAAATTGTCATGGCTTTATTCCTTTGTGGATGCGCCGGGTGACATTTGCATTGTGGGACCAGATTGGAAGGACATGAGTTATTAGTCCCGCCCACTCAGCGCGGCTATTGACAATGGACGAATACCCTAAGTTTCGGCCAAGGTATTTCTTTGGTATCACATCCCGTGGAGTTGCGTGTTGGCTGAAACTGCTTATATGTTTTGGTGTGTTGTGGGATCGTGGCGCGGTAATGACCGGCTACGAAATGCCTGTTCCCATAAAATATAGCCTATGTATGTTTTTTCTTGAGGGGAAGAGGTATGCATTTCAAACCCAGCTATCTACTGGAGCAGGGGTCACCAACTGTTTTGAAACAAAAAGCTACTTCTTGTGTAGTGTGTACTGATTATTGCGACGACCGACGGGTTACCACGTACTCCCGTCGTTTATCCATGTTCAGTTGGATTTCTTCACTTAGAGTAAGACAATCAGAGCACTGAGCTGGGTTTCCATCCCTTACCAAGAAAAAAAAAACGCTCACTCGCAGGGAATCACACCAGCTCCTCCAAGCTCAGTTGCGTTGCTGCAGTGCGCGCAGAAGCGCCGATCTCCGCGTCTAGACTCGGGAATATTAACTATATAGATTCCCGTTGAGCCGCCGCGTGGGCGAAGACAAGCAATGCCCCGAACGACTGCGTTCGTATGTTCCTTGGCGTCGGCCGACCCATGTTCAACTGCTGCTCATATGAAACGAGCTTCAATAACTATCAAATCTCTCATTTGGATATTTGCTACAGCGCAGTGGTGGCCATACGAACTGGGGGGGGGGACTGGGTGAGACTTACCGGGGGCCGCCCTATAAGTACCTACCCGTAACTTATGGGGGGCTTCGCCCCCCAGACCCCTCTTTCGCATCTGTTATTATTATCTGTCTATCAAGGTTTGGCCAGGTGCTGGATTCGGCCATGTCTATTTTTTCACGTGTGTAAAGATAAACGACATTAAAACTAAGTAATTCTACTGCATGGTGAGACGTGATGATTCTCGGGATATGGTACTTTTCTAACAAATGCAGAGATTTGATGATGATTTACACATCTGTACGGAATCCTATTCTTACCTTACACGGATTTCCATGTTTATTCGTTATTATCCTTGAAAAAAGCGCATAATCCAAATAGGGGAGCCCTTCGGCCAGCCCCCCTGGCGACCGCCCATCTCGCCCACCCCAAAAGCCACCACTGCTACAGCGACCGCGGGCGACTCATTTGGTCCGCGTTGGTGACCCCTGTACTAGAGATATTTGAATCGCAAAGCTCGAAACATTTACAAGAATTAATTAAATTCTCGAAAATGCTCTATAATATATGTTGGTTTATGAAATTCTTTTGAGTCCCCTTCGAGCACGCTCCCCACTCTATTAAGGAATTTGGAGCGCGGCAGGGAAAGACTTGGCAATAATGCAAATCGTTGGATGCGATAAATCATCCACTATAAAGTTGTGAAATTGATATATTATGACGTAATAAGCAAATGACGCATGATGTATGAAGAAAGTTGATATCTCATTAAACCTTTTCATCGCAATCCTTGTATTGCCTTCCCATATATCATTTAAGATTATAGTCCTAAGCAAAACAAATGTAATCGTGAGTAATCGTGATTACTTTTTCAATGTAATCGTAATCGTAATCGACTACTTCCTGATTTTGCTGTAATCGTAATCGTAATCGCGTGATTCCGAAGTAATCGTAATCACAATCGATTACATTCATAAAGTAATCACCCCATGTCTGCTATCAAATAGATTTTACGCAACACATGACTGTTTCAGATTGGCATAGTTTCACAATAAAAAGCAAAACGGAGAGATCGTTGCTGCAATTCTAAACACACTGTAAATCAAAAAGAACTTCAGCTTATTTGTGAACTTAATGTTTAGATTTGTACCACAGGCGACACTATCTGAAATACATTTGAGATTTGACCGCATTGAGTTTTCTTTAGTAGCATTATCGTGATAGCGTCGACCACTACAAATTCCATGATTCATTGTGCATCTTCATCCATTCTGAATAGTGGCAGTTCTCATCAATGTTAAAAATAATAATTTTGAAGAAAGAGTGGGTATCACGCTAACGACACGAATACTATATTGAGGCAAGAGTGAATATAGGGGTTAAACCCTCGCGGGTTAGGCTACCAACCTGTGCTTGATCGACTCACATTTTTTCAATAGCTGACGAGGATCAGTTGAAAGATTCGTGATAAAGTACCTTCTTCTAATGCTGGTACTGGTAGGGTATAATTAGTCCATGTTTTTCAGATATTATAAAAGCATGAGCGGCAATTTCAAAGTTTGATCCCGATTTTGAAAATGAGAATTCGAAAAGAATGATCCACTATCTATTTTTTCGTGAAATAGCACGCATAGGTCCATGTGGAATTCTAACAACAGACATGCCCCCACGACAAGGTCTGGGCTGGTTTATTGTCAAGGCATGAACGCAAGCTCCTTACACAGCAGCAAAAAAGGGAAATAAACCAGTTCAAACTTGGCAGGTGTAGCGTGTCTGCTGTTAGAATTCAACAGTCCATGATACCTCCCTTAAAAGTTAGGCTGTCGCGCTGAAAAAGCTGAAGAATCCCCTGGACACAAGGCGCTGAGACTTCTTGTTTGGACCATTATGATGTCTAAATTTCAGTAATCGGTAATTAAACAGCCTTGAATACTCTTCAAAGTTTACCTTATCTAATCACCCTAATTTTAACTTATTTCGTGTAGCAGATGTATTAATAAAGTTTTCCTCGTTCCAGCGATAGTATGCCGTAGCGTCCTGTCATACGTTGAAGTCGTATATATACTCCTGCGTTGAGGTCTTACCTGCTTGGAGAGTTTATTAACAGCGCACAGAGCAACAAGTCCAACAATAAGAGGTACTGCTATCCTGGCGCACTTAGATTCGTTTAATCCTCGATAAAATCTCATGATGTAGGCTTTTTATTGCTGGATATTGCTATACTGAGACTTCTGTAATTGTTGAAATCAATTCAAAAGTCAATTCGAGTGATTTTTGAACTGCACAATTTGCGTGTTGACATCAACGATTTGCATACGAATTGCATATATCCTACGACAGTGGGTAAGGCAGTTTCGCATACGCACGTGGTTCATAACTCCCTGTATTCAATGGAACAGCATATGAATTGCAAAATACAGTAGGTACGGCAGTTTCGTATATGCACGTGGTTCATAACTCCCTGTATTCAATGCACCAATTTCTTATGCCTTGCGTACGTGGATCAACTGCATTGTGCTGGTTCATTGATTTATCAATCGAATGCTTGGAAGATGAACTTT